>MTSL01000128.1:20789-41527 GCA_002794465.1 Paramicrosporidium saccamoebae | reverse complement strand
CTCGTCTCTTCCCGCCTGACAAAGTCCGTGGTATTATCCCCACTACGCGACAATCTCTTCGCTACACGGCCATGATTGGTCAATTTCACTTGTAACAAGTCTCATATTGATGCCGCCAAGATAAGGTCCATCATCAGACAGGGCACTCGATAATGTGGTGGGTTCTAATAACCGGAGCAAGCGTAATCTATGCAGCTGCACCAATTACCAATCTGTGCGATAATCCAAATGCGTCATTTCAACTAGACACTTCCAAGTTGTGGAAATGCCAATCAGATTCTATTGGGTGCTACAATAACATGACTCGACAGGTCGTTGAGAATCTCCGTTCCACTCAATGCAACAATACCAGTTGTCTAGCCCCTTGTGATCAAAAGTATAGTAACGATTTGAGAAAGACACTTTACGATTCCTTATCTCGGAAACCAAAATCTGCAGAGGCTTGTCCTATCAAATGGACTGAGGAGATGGAGTATTCGGCCAATATTGTGCTGCAGAAATCCCAGAAATGCCAAGTTGACTATGTAGGACTTTTTACCTTATTCGAGATGGCACAACAGCTATTCAGAGCAGAGCTACAGTGCGCAAAGAGCGGATCTAAGCCAACCACTCCAGGTGACACTCTCAGCTCATTACTCGGATCAATGCAAGGTGGCACTGGCGCATTGGCGACCTCCAATGGCGCCGAAGCCCCCGATGGCACGGGCGCATCGGCAACTACAAATGGTTCCCAGCCCGCTTCTACCCAACCCCCTCCACCTACGGCTATTCCATCGGGTCTATGGCCAAAGTCGGGTAATGTCCGTGTCTAGGGTGCTCAATAAACATGTTAACCACGAATTACCATTTCAAATCACTAGTTATTCTTTTAAATCACGAGCTATCCTGTTAGATTACGAGTCGCCCCTTGAAATTACGAGTCACCCCTTGAGATCACGAGTCACCCTTTGAAATTACGGTTAACCCCCTTGAAATCACAACTTTAGACCAATCACTAGCTGTTAGAGGGGAGACCAATGGATGCGTTCCGTTCGAAATGTGTAGCACCCTGTAATTCATATACATATTCCCACTAATACACATCGGTGAGTTTACAGTGAATATTGCCGGATAGCTATGCGGACATTACCTCTGTTAGTAATTTTCGGGAGTGTAGTGTGTCAACAGATGCCATATTGGGGTTATGTTGAACCTATCTCGAGACGACGTGTACAGTCATCATATCCACCATATGGACAACAGTATCCCCAAGAGCCATTGCTCCCCCGCTATCGCCCGCAATTTCAATTAAACGCACTTGAACAGAGTTGGGTGGTCAACGAAGAACAGAAGAATGAAATGCCAATTCTCAATCCCAAAAAATTGGATCCCAATTTATTAATGGTTTGTGATAATTCTCTGTCCCCAGATGACGTCTACACTGGTCTAATGACCATCATGACCAGGATTGAGGATACGCTGAGAAGGAGTAGATGCAACAAATCAACGTTTCAGATTCATTCATTACCCCAATATGTGCATTCGTTGCTTGGTAAACTAGGTAGCGCTCCATCAGAAGAGGTTAAAAAACACCCTGTCCTGGGGACATTTCTCGACACAATGGTCACGAGAACCCGCGAACTCCTCCGCAAAGCACAATATTGCCAACTGGATTGGATTCTCTTAATGAAAGTGATTCGGATGAGTGTAAAGCTACTTGTAAACAAGGTCATGTGTGGCTTTGTTCAAGTAGATGTGCTTAGAAATCGCTTCGGATATCCCAGCAAGTACGGCAATAATGTACCCACTCCTCCTGCTCCTACCGATCGCATTGGGGACGGATTCAGCAGACCGTTGAGAAGACACCCACGCTATCGTTACCCCTTCTCAAGAAGACATGGCGCCAATACGCGACCCCTACCACCTAAATGGCCCTATTCCCCTCCGTCATATCAGCCCGCTAATCCATTCATGGGATCGGCTGGACCTGATGGAAGGCCGCTAAACGGAATGGACACAAACTGCCCCGATTGTGATCGGAACCGCAATATTATCATGTCTGAATAAAATGATATACCACAATTGGCCACTTTGATTGGTTCATTTAATACCACAGAACTAGACTGTTTGATTGGTGCAGAGCATTACTAGTATCAAGTGTTCAATGTCCGGTTGAAGAGGACACTGAATGAAAGAGGGGGCCATATAATGATCTTGTCTGAATTTGTCATTATAGCTGCGGCCTACTTGTGTACGATTAGCGGGCAGACAGCACCTATTCAACAGTCGCTGGGACCAGCAATACCCCCCCAACAGTCCCCTGATATTGCAGCTTCTTTGCAATCGCTTGGCTCGCGTCCACTCAATGCCACACATGAGATTAAATGCACAGTTATGCAACGAGGCAGCTGCGAAAAGGTTCAACAAGAAATTCAAACCACAATGGGCAGGACCAGTTGGTGGCATTGTTCTGGTGATCTCTATACCTGCCTAAGCCGTCTTGACCGCGACATGCGCTCTAATCTTCTGGAATGCAAATCTATCTGCTCACAGCATGCACTTCCTGAACATTTATCGAATCTACGTGCCTTGGTGCTGAAATCATCAACGTTAGAAGGTGATTCGACGTGTACTATGGGCTTTACGACAGCAATGGAGTTACTTGCCAATGTTCTGGTTCAAAAGAGCCGATTCTGTCATTTTGATATCGAGTTATATGCAAGACTGATCGATCAGGTTGACAAGGCATCGAAAATGTATACTCAGTGTAGCGGGGAACAGACGCAGAGGATAACGCAACAAAGTGGGGGAAGTGTCCAACAAAGTGGGGGAAGTTTCCAGCAAAGCGGAGGAAGTTTCCAACAAAGCGGAGGAAGTTTCCAACAGAGCGGGGGGAGCGTCCAACAAAGCCAGGGGAGTTTTCAACAGAGCAATGGTGGCTCCCAACAGAGCAATGGCGGCTCCCAGCAGAGCAATGGTGGCTCCCAACAGAGTAATGGTGGCTTCCAACAGTCCCAACAGAGCGGTAGTTTCCAATGAGGGGCCCTTGCTCTAACCATGTAACTTTTTAAATACACTCTTTGTTCCGATTGATTACAGAGTACTAGCCGCCTAATAATGACACTTGCACTAAAATGTTTGTAAAGCTTGCAGTAAATACACTTTGTCCCTGGTCCATCGATCTATACTCGCTCACTCCCACCCTCACCCTCACCTCGACCCCAACCCCCACCCCCACCCCGCTCATGACAATTGACAACTGGACAGTAGAAGAACAAAATGATGGTATTGGTTTAGGAGACGTTCTAACAAATAGTGCTCGAATTCTATGGACTGGACAATCTAACACCCACAGAATGGCGGGATGGCGGGGTATCGTCAATTAGCATTCAGCCTTCAAAGTCAGCAATCAAGGGAGAGGCATCTACTGAGCAAATAATGTCAAGTCTAGCCAGTCTTGATTCTGCTCGACAACTCCTCAGGGACGATTCTGACCCGCTCGATATTAAAGACCCAGCATTCATCCGTCAAGTTTTGCTGTCAAAAAGTGCGCCAATTACAGAGACCGGCGATGAATCCGTGTCGCAGCTGGATGTCCCAAGTGTTTCCATTGTAGTAACAAATGCCAACTTTGACCCTCGCTCCTTTCTCAAGGAAATCCACGGCGACACTGATTTCGACAGCCTGGTTCGAGGCCGACACAATCTCGAAAGCGCCAGCTATCAAAGAAACGAGTCCCTTAAAAATCTGGTAAAGCAAAACTTTGAGCGCTTTGTAAACGCCAAAAATTCCACCGAACTCGTCTTTAAGAACATGCAACAGCGTCGTCTCACCGACCAGGATCATGGAATGAGAAAGGCCATCGAGGCAGCCTCGGTTGCATACCAGCGGGCTGAAGATGTGTATGGCACCTTGATGGTTCGTCGAGAGCAAGAGCTAAAGATCCGTCGCAAGCTAGAACTATTTAGCCAATACTCATTCATCTTTTCTCTGGGTTACCGTCTGGAGCAGTCCATGAAAGTGGGAGAATACCAAACGGCCGTTTTCGATTACAGAAAGGCAAAGACTATGATGCAAGATGCCACAAACCACACCCTCAAGTCGCTTCTTCACAAGACTTGGGCGGGCCATGTGGACAAGACACTGACAAGGCTGCGGGCAGACTTGAATTGCAAGCTGTCAAATTCCGTGTTTACATACAAAGTCCATTCCAAGCTGATTGATTTTTTGATCGATCTGGATGCACATCCAGATCCAGTCAAGACCTTTTTCCACCATCGCAAAGACAATATTTTTGAGCAATGTCGGACGGCTCTCGCGAGAAACATTGAGGAAATTTCTCGCGTCCCTGCTGATATCGATACGGAGGCGGTTCCTCGGATCCTGCTATCCATGGTGCAGCGTCGACAGGGCCACCGTATGGGCATGCTTCATGTAGACATTGTACAATGCTGGAAGATTCGTGCCTCCTTCTTCTACACCATCACTGATCTCTACACGAAATTTTATTTGGATTTTGGAAAATTTCTCAACGCTCTCCTCAGTGGGAGGTTTGTACGTGACAAGAGCCGCAAGACGCAGGAAATTGCTGGATACGAACAGGGCATTCAAGAATATGCAAATGACTTTGCCCAACTGTTCCCCTCCCTGATCCAGCAAGCTCTCTCGCCCGACATTATTGCACATAATGACATTCAGGAGAGCTCAATTGTTACCATGCATTATGCCACCAAAGCGGTGGGCCAGCTATGTGAAATGCTCCTCTCCACCATTGACTGCAAAGCACCTTCCAATATAGTCGCAGCGACCCAACTGGCCGTGGAGCAGTCCGTGTCAATATTTATAAAGTCAATTTGGGACTCTGCAGATGAAGACTGTGCCCTACTTCCCACCTTTGAGACGTGGCAATCCAGCGGTGAGGGATTTGACTTTTCGACAGTACTCGTCAAGGGGTTCGAGACTCTTTTAATCTCTCTGATCGATGGATCCTCTGCTATACTCTGTGCTTTGCAAGATGCCATCGGCGGAACAGCACAGCCCCCAGTAAAGGGTATTGACAAGAGACTCTCTGACGCCATTTGCGCATTCCTCAATTCGCTGAGGGATCTCGTCATGGAGGCCAAAGATGCGAACGACCCGGATAGCATTGTGGCTGCTGTCGATGTGCAAAAGGAAAATGTTGGACTCGTTGATCTGAGCGTCTCCTACAAGCTGCTGACGGTCATGACCAACATTTTGTATTTGCGACAGGTGGCCATCCCCCATCTATTTGAGGCACACTCTAATACTCTTGGCAGAGTTGGCGAGGAGCCAAGGCAAGCTGTCATCTCCACCTTGGACCGCATCGAGGATGCTGTCAAACAGCGGTTCCTTGACGAAAAGAGGAACCGCCTGATTTCTCTGGTCCGAACTGGCACCATCAATAGCGGCTTTGACTGGATGGATGTGCGTCATCCTCAAACCCTTCGTCCATACATCCAGACGCTCCTTCTCGAGCTCGTGGCGATCCAAACCCAAATATACGACGTCTCTTCCTCGATCCTCCGGAGCCTAATGTCAATGTTGGTGATGGACATTTTCCAGGAATTCCTCCGCTGCGTTCGGATGATCCGAGAATTTGGGGCCGGCGGCTATCTTCAGCTCCGAACCGAAGTTACACTAGTCCAAAACAAATTGATAACAATTATGGATCAAGAGGCCTTGGATCTATTTACCGCCATCAATGCAACCTTGGAAGGCGGATGCCAGGATCAGCCCGGCCCAGACGAGACCAAGAAGCTCGTAGATCAGATTGTCCGCCAGACCGACAAGTATAGCAGCATGTCGTTTTCGTGTTTCCAATATACATAAGAGTGAATTGTAGTTTTGTTGTTCTTAAAAAGCTGTCAAGAGGACTGAGATATACATGGAATCATCCCTTGATAAATAATTCATCATACACATGTCCTTTTGCACAGCATTGGGCAGTATTGTTTCTTACGTTAGGGTCGATCACAACAGACTGTATATATCTCTTAAGATAGTTGTGACTGTCTGCTCAGTAAGCGGGAAAAGGTCAAAGTCCAGATGTATTGCGTTCGCGCCCCCGGTCAACAGATGCTTACGTCAAAGTTTTTCAGACTAGTGTTCGTGTTGCTCGTTTTTGTATCGCTTGGATCGGGCTCAACCAGTGTTTCAGAGTTCAACCTGGCCTCATGCAAACAAACCTGTGTGAGTGTGCCTGGTCGCCTGTATGCCGATATTAAGAAAAGCATAGGCCTTCGAGTGCCCGGAGGGCTATACATCTCGGTCAATTCTGGTCGCCTCTATCTAGTACAAAAGCTTTGTGCCCATGAGGAAGCAGAAAATGTTATCTTTATGCCTCAATCTGTAACAAATTCTGCCATATTGACCCTGTAGATATTTTACGAGATGGACGAGATCCAATCGGTCAGTGTTGTGTTTACTCGTAATTCGCCGTACAACTATGATATAATGAACGCCAAAATATGCTTTCGCTTTGCGGGCATTTCAAAATTGGAGACAGCAGTGCCTTTATTTGAAGAGTTTTACCGAGATTGGTCAAGTCTTATCCGGGTTCTCTCTGAACATGACAAGGAGACGTTTATCAAAACATTCACCGCTTTGTGTAAGCATCCTCTCAAGAAATATTTTAGACTTTTCTTGTATCAACTGGTTCCTGGGATGCCAGTCCCTTCAGTTGAGGAATTTTTGCTCCTCAGCGCCGACAGGATGAATATAGTCGACCTAGAGCCAGCATATGACCGACTTGTGTATGACGATCGCTTTGCCGGTTCTCTGGATGACGCCTCGTTTCAGCTCATGTTGAAAAAGGAGACAATTACTTTTAATGATTTATATCATTTATTCAAGCCAAATATTCACAAGCTCTCCTGCGACACTGTAGCTGCATGGGCAATCGATACCATCACGCCATCTCCAAACACGGATGCATACGATTTTTTTAAATTCGCTGTCAATGAACTGGTGAAGCGAAATTGTAAAAATTGGCAGCCTCAGATCTGGACCGAGGTCACCTCATTGTCAGTTTCAACTCTGGACGACTGGCGTTGGGACAACCGACACTTTCTCACCTACATCAAGATTCTTTATAACATCTCTCCACAACTCTTTGATGGAAAACACAGCCCTAAGGAGGGCCAAACATTTGCACGTTGCATCACCTTGCTTTTTCCAATTTTCCAAGAGCGGCTAGAGGGTCGGACGACGCGCCCGCTTGCAACAATCAAGAACCGAAATTCCAGATGCCACTTTTTCCAGAGTTTGGACTTTTTCCTTCAAATCTCCGGTTGGCAGGATGGCCAAGCTCCAAGTACCGGGCACAGACTGATTGCAGAAATATCCACCGTCGTTGCGAAGCGTTTCAAGCACGGATTATTAAATTACGCGGCAAAAGAGCGACTTAACCATCTGCTTTCACTTATTCTAAGTATTAGTCCGCCCATGAGCCGGCTAGAGCTTGTGTCATCATTCCAACAAGCTATTCGCGGGGCAGGGAGTCTCTGTTTTATCCTAAAGAGATGCAACGAGACACTCTCCTCAGATGACTGGGAAAAGATGCTGTACTCGACACGCCTAAAGGACATGTTTTTCACCATTATCATCAACCTGTACGACCAACACAAGGATCGCACGGCAGAGTCTCCCTTCTCACTCGTCATTCCCCTAACAATATTTGAGCTACCATCCAACAATGTTATTGGTATCCTGAGATCGATAGCCTTTCTTCTTCTTAATGTTCCTTTCTCCAAATCTGCCATCCATATTACTGGAATTGATCAAGATGACCAAATGGACCCCCGAGATCTGGCATACTTGTTAGATTTTTGGTTAGAGGGTCAAGCCAGCAGTAAATGCACCCTGACGTTTAGCGAGAAACAATAAAATGGCTGACTGATTTGTGGCGTAGTCAGGGTTTGTCACGTAGTGGAAAAAATATCATGAACCAAGTCAGGCGGAAGAGACGAGAAGGAAGACTCGTTCACTCATTCATTGCTGCTCACTGTTGATTCAACGAACCGAAAGGAAACTCGACTATCATCAATTGGTAAATAAACCCATGACTATGGCAGTCGTCAGGCTACTTTACACATTGCGCAAACTTTCGCTCAATAATTGGTCCATTCCGGTTGGACTGACTTGATCAATCGGATATCATCACAAACTATCCCACCAATAGTAGGGCCTCAAGTCCTTATTCTGGCAATCCGCCCCCCAGCCCTAGTCTGCGAGACTCTTCAGCACAGCATACACCATGCTGCCCACCATGCTTTGTGCCTTGATAGCGCTAGTGTCGAGTGCGAAAATTACATCGACATTCAGCCTGGCGGTACACGAAAAATTGTGCACAAGTGTTCCAGAAGCACTGTATGCCAATGTCAAGCACACTATCGGAGTCAATATGCCTGGAGCCCTCTACATTTCGGTCAACTCTAATGAACTGCACCCATTAAAATGTCTTGTTCCTCATGGAGAGAAAGATAACGTTGTTTATCTACCCCTTTCTGTAATTAAGACAGCCGCGCTAACTCGTATAGATGCGCACTGTCATAGTCGGTCATCAGCCGGTCCAAGTTTCGTTCACGCGCGATTCACCGGAGAATCGTTCTTTAATGTACTCTAAGCTACACCAATGCGTAAGACCTCTTGATGATGACGAGGTCTATGAAGCCTTGGAAGCCTTTTATCAGGACTGGTCGGGTCTCTGCAGGACCCTCTCGGTAGAAGATGCGAGATTATTTACTGAATTATTTACTACCACTTTTAGTCATGAAACTTCTGAAGAATATTGCAATGTCATGCTGTATCAGCTGCTCCCTGCTAGTCAGATCCCCTCTTGTAACGATTTTAAATGGCTCAGAATGGCAAGGTCGCTCACCAAGGCAGTGAAGCCAGCGTATGAGCGACTTTTATTTGATGCCCACTTTGCCTCTTCTCTGGATGATGAGCTTTTTGAATACATGGCTATACACAATCCACCACCCATAGATGAAGCATATTTGCTACTCGTGCCGAACATTGAGAAGCTCTCTGATAAACTTGTAAGCGAGTGGGCACAGAGAGCCATTACAGATGTTTTGGAATTGAACGAGCACTCCCTATTGAATCCCACCGCTCAGGACTTGGATAAATACGCCCTATTCAAACTTACTGTTCAGGAATTGGTGAATCGGGATTGCCCTGGGGAAGAATGGATGCCCGATTTGTGGGATCTTGTCGCCGAACTCTCTGTGGAAGGAGATGGCGACTGGCGTCACTACGATAAGAACTTTCTCACCTATGTCAAAACTCTTTACGCCATCTCTCCGCAACTTTTTGCTGAACGTTTTGGGAACCTCAGCGGCACACCATTTGCCAATAGCATTATGGTATTTTTTCCATTTTTGCAAAATTTACTAAATGGGAAGCCGGGTGCTTCGATTGATGAACAAATTTTCTCAGATCATGCCGTTTTTCGTCATTTTTCCACCAGTGTGGAGCTCTTCCTTGAGGTTTCTGGCTGGCAGGATGGCCAGACTCCAAGTTGCGGACACCGACGAATTGCAGAAATGTACTTTTCCATTTCAAAAACTCAAGTGGACAAAATGCTCCCATACTTGGCAATTTGCCGTCTCAGCCTGTTACTTTCGTTGCATTTGAGCATATCCACATGTCCTAACCCACTGGCGCTCATCACTGCCTTTGAAGAATCCATCAACAGTGCTGAAATTTTCTGCCTTGTCATAAAGCGATACCATGGAATCTTGGCCGCAAGTGAATGGGGACGATTGCTGAGCCTAGAAGCCCCAGACGACAAGTTCTTTATGATTACCTACATGCACCACAAACACAAGCACCACAAGATAAAATTGCCAGTCCATATACTCTTTCCCTCACTATTCTTCGAACTGACCCCTAGAGATGCAATGGAGGTTCTGCGATCCATCGCCTACTTATTTTTTGGCATCCCCTTTGCAATATCGACCGTTTCCTTTAACGATAGTGACGAGACTGAGCAAATGACCCTAAGAGAGGCACGGGGTTTTTTAAGTTTTTGGATCGATAGTAAAGCTCAACGTGAAAAACAGTCAGAACCCGCCCGTTAAGTAATAAAATTGTCGAGATTGAGAGATTCAATGTAAAAAAGTCAAAGCGCGCAATATGTCGATTGATTATCTGGGCATTTGAGGACAGTGAGATTTGTATCTGTGGCGTCGAGGGTTGATGCTTTATTGCGAGACTATAAATAGGGCGTTTAATTAACAGTAGACGCCAATTAATGGCAGTTAATAACAGCAAAAGAGCTCTCTTTTCTTCCTGCCTGGCAAAGTCGGTGAGATCTTGCCACCACGTGACATTTTCCGTTAAGTGACGTTTCCCATTACGCGACATTTCCCATTACGCGAAATTTCCCGTTACGTGGCACTTTCCATTACGCTACACTTCCCGTTACGTGATATTTCCCAATACGCGATACTTTCCCTCCTCCCCCCTTCCCCCTTCCCTTGCCATTACATAATAAAATAACCGCATTGAATACTACATTTTGCTTTAACGTTTATTTGATGAGGGCGTCCGACCCCATTGTAATGCACCGGTTCAGTCGTAATTTTAGATATCGGCATACCGGGAAGAATTGCAGTTGGTTCTCACACGACATGCTAGTCAGCGACGGCCGTACTGTTCAAATAGTCGATTGGAGGCACTGGCCTCGACCGCCCACGATACCGCATTTTTGGAAGAGGACACCCGTATACTTTAAACAGTTCTGATTTTAGTGATACATTCGCCATTGACAGAGAAAGAAGAGACGTATTATAATGCGATTCGTGAATTGGATGTTGCGACGACGGATGCACGGACGACACGTCTGTTTCCGGGACGGAACAGCCAAGACGTGAAGGAGCTGCTGGGAGACCCAACCAGTGCAAAGAAGCTATTCTTTGCACGACCCACCCGACTCTGCATGCAGCCACCCCGTCAACGCAAAGCAGCCGCACCTCCCAGGTCACAATCCAAATACGATCATTTCCGGGAACAGCAGCTATTTGGGAGGATGGATGCAGAACCAAAGACGTACTATCCAGTGTTTGTGTGTAAGGACGCTTCGGGTCCCCTTACATCACTGGCAGTGGATGACCGTAACTCCATTGACGGGATGATGTGCATGGCGGGTGCTTGTGCACAGATGGATTCCACATACAACCGGCCCGGCGAAGTGTTGCTGCTGGGCTTTGACCCCTCCGCGGTGTGTTGTTGGTTACTCGATGCACACTCCCAGACAGACCCACAGGGCGAAAGTACTCTCATGATTGTATATTGATTGTGGAGAGATTAGAAAAACATGTACATCGACTATATACGACAATCGCACCAACTGCTTCATGTCGTCAGGATATGACGGAAATGTCAAATTTTGGGAGGCAAAGAGCGCCTTATCTACTGCTGAAATCAGAACGGGCCCTTCTCCCATTAACAATCTCGCTCTTAAAAGCGACCGTTCCCTCCTCGTGGGAGGTTCACAAGACGGGTAACATTGTAGTTTCTATTTCATAGATTAGGCGTATTCATCTGATTGGATGTGATGATCCAGAAAGCGCCGATGCCCTGTCGCCGCAGTTAAAGTCTGTACAGTTGATTCCCGGGTCAGAGCGGCGGTGGTGTAATTCGGTTGATTATGCCGCCTTTAATGAAGACGCTATTTTGGCACTCGTGGGATATCGAGCAGAGTCGGCAGGTGGCCTGTTATACCGATATGACGCGACAAAGGGATGCAAACAGGTCCTTTTCCGATCCACCAAAGGTCTTTCCACCATGGACCAAAGCTCCACAATGGTTGCCGTTGGCACTGGTGGCGTCATAGACGACATGTTTGGCACCGGCGCGTTTTATCTTGTTGATCCAAAGAGTCATTCGCTCATTCACACTGTCCTCACCAACCAGATGGACATGGATTCTCTGCGGTTTAGTAATTGTGGCACATACATTGCATGTGGCGAGATGAGCGACAATTCCGTCTTTGTTTATGACACGCGCTACGTCCAACGCCCCATGCTGCATTTCTCTCATAGTGTTGCCACTCCCACCGATTCTCTCATGGGAGTGCATTGGCTGGGCGATGGTCGTCTCGTCACAGGCGGCATGGATGGGATGCTCAAAATCCACAGTCTCAATCATCTCCGGCCCGTCCAGGAGATATCCATTGGTCATCAAGTCAACTGTATTTCCGTCTCCACCGACGATTCCACTCTCTTTGTGGGCACCGACTTTGGCACAGTGCATTGTTTCTCTCAAAACCCTGCCGTTGCCAATTACTATTCTACTCGTTTTTCCACTTTTTACTAATGGTACGAGTGTGTACAAAACTACTGGCAGAGTCATCAGAGATTCTATTGTGACGTAGAGGCAGAGGATTGATTAGTTGGGCATGTGACGTAGCAGATTGATTAGTTAGGTATTTGACGTAGAGGCAGAGGATTGATTAGTCGGGTATTTGAGAACAGTGAGACGTATTTGTGTGCTAGAGTGGATCGCTTTGCTGGGTATTTGGGGACAGTAAGACATGTACACATACTATTTATCCCCACTACGCGACACTATTATACGTGGACCTCAAGCGCCAGCAAGCATTGATGCATCTTGGAAATTATCCATAACTATGCCTGTCTTTTATTAATGTTAAATATGAATCATCATCAACCTGCATGTGACATCCTCTCATAAAGATCCCTTATTGGGGTCGCTCGTCCGTGGTTATACCATCTCACATTTATATTAATGTTAATCGTGCATAAACGTTAATCTCACGTAACGGCATTTAAGCACACCGTCTATGAAATTGACAGCTTGGTGTTGGGTGACGGGTGCATCATCGTTTTTCATCCGTTATCCCTCCTCCCCTCAGTTTGTGGATCACAAGACAACGGAAGGAGTGTTTGACAGCATCGTGGTAAAGCCCCGTAATTTATACAACTTACTGCGTCTCCTCTCCCATCCCGCCGTGAACCTCCGAGGCTATTACGAATGGTCCTGTCGTCTCTACACCCTCGAGGACATTCATTTGATGGTGGAGATGGCAGAGTCACTGTCAGAGTATGATCGTCAGGTCCTCCTCAGTCCTGGCTGTCTCGATCACAGCAAGTATCAGGAGGCAAGACATTTGGTTATGCAGCGGAGATGGCCTATGGCCATTTCCCAGACGCCAGAAAATGGGAGTGTTGAAGAATGGCGAGTATTGATGACCAATGTCCAGAGATATCCAAACTGGTGCGAGAATATCCCCGACAGTCTTATTGACAGCGACGACCTCTGGGACGGGGTCAACATTTTACGAATCTTCACTCACCAGTGTGCATTCGAATCAGTGTCCAGGATACATTACCGAATCAGCAAAGCTATCTCTGTTGCTCCCATCGAGTCCCTCTTTCGCTCTGTGGATGCTATGAGGGGAGCCAGCGTTCTCCTGGACGTGCTCTGTCCCAGGCGCCACGAATCTCCCATCAGCTCACTCCTTGCCGCATTAGCAAACTGTCCACAAACCGAATTGACATGTGACCTCTTTCCCATTCCCTTCTTTACTGTGACCGACGACACAAACGCTCTCCTCATCTTGCGGTTTTGGTTACGGAAATGTAGTCTAGATGGTCTCTTACCGGTGCTCGCTCAGCAGACTCGTTCGCTAGCCACTGTGGCCCATAGTGAAATTATCTTATTTGCCTATGATTCCGCCCTTTCCAATCTGGACGTGAATGACAAGCGATTGCTCTTTAGTACCGTCGACATTGGCTATGATGAGGTTTTACTGAGGGAAAAGGGGATCACTAAAAGTCTCTATCCCACCTCTCTGCAACTTGAGATGGGCCTAACTTGGCGTTTAATTTTTATCGACGTTGGTACATGCTGCCGTCCTTTGGTGACGACATTATGCTTCAACCCGGCCACTACCACCACCTGACGTACTCTCAGCTTTGTGAGAGACTCGACGATCTGGTCTCTCGTCATTTCCAATTCAGCATTCTTAGCGACAAAAGCATTCGAGTGATCAAACCAGGCAATTGGGTCGATGAATTCATTCTTGGAGAAGTCTTTCATCTCATAGTCTTTTCTATAATTGTCTATCAACAACCGTTTGTCATCTTGGATTCCAGCTACTGTGATGCGCTCTCCAAATCGTCATTTGAGCTCCAGAAGCACATTACAACCCTAAACATGGTAATGCAGGAATGGCAACTGAACCATATCATGTACACCAAGAGTTATTGCCGATTTCTAGCGTGGTCCACCTTTTAGCACTGAGAGTCGGTTGAATCATCTAATATTCGCGTGAGATTTGTGTGAGGGTTATGTAAAGTTCGCATGAGGTTTGTGTTCCGTAGATCCGAGATTTGCATTAAAAGGCCATTAACTTTGATCCGTAAACATGCCGTTTCATAATTTGCCCTTCTGATCTGTTAATATAGTTTTTTATATCAAGCTCTTTATTTAGGGTTTCTGGATGTGGCACTGATATACTCTCACAGAAACCCGTTAACCTAATTTTGCCATTGTAAACAGACCAAATATGGACTGTTCGGCATCAGAAGTTGCACCTAAAATGGATAAATGGCTTTAAACATTGTTGATTTGGACATGGTGTTCATTCTGGTGCTACTTTTCTTGGCACGATTTGGCGCAGGCAGTAACAGCGATCAGCCGAGTAGCGCTCCAGAGACATTGGAATATCAGAGCACCCGTCCTCTCCGATTATCATCGATTGTGCTTCGCGTAACGGCCCCCCTTGCTGTGGGTGAGGAAATTTCTGCCCGATTGGATTATTTGGATCTTTTGGAAGAGCATTCTGAGCTAATCTCCGCAACCTCTTTGCCAAATCTCGAGGCTTTGGCGAGTCAACTGTGTATACCGATCCCATCAGAACCAAAAGTGTTCCGGGTCCTACGCATCTTCAAGTGCACACAATACTTTAGTGAACGCCTATGTGAAGGATATCCAAGGCATCGTTGTTGTGGCTTACCCTTTGATAAATTCCCTCTGCTGCTCAAGACAGGCGCTGCTAAAAAGGGCGAGCCTAATTACTATCGGAGAATGCGTAGCCATGTGCAACCGCTGTTGGAGCATCTCCTGCGTCGAATTCGCAGACCGGCCCTAATCGTCCTCCCCGTAATTGATTACTCCCGCTTCAACATCAAGTTCCAGTTGGCGCTGTTTCAGACCTTTAAGCTCGTGATCCCTCGAAATATTCTCTACTATTGGGCCCTCTATTCCCTGGAAAACACTGGCAACTTGCGCATCTTTCGGGAGTTGGCAAAAAAGATTAACTCGACCTTGAGTGGGGGCGAAAAGCTTGGATTTGTTCAACGCGCACTGATCAAAATCTACCTCTTTGAAATCGACCTGTACACGAGCGGTGATTGGCACGTTGCCGGCTCCTTTTACCAGTACATGCAGGTGATGCTCGAATATTTCCCCAAAATCGTGCTAGACCAATGGGGTGTCCTTTACCATAGGTTTGAAGAGGAAGATCTTGCTCTGATTCAACAGGTGTCGACCATGCGGAAGCAAGTTGTGGCAGCATGGGCGCTTCTAGGCGACGGACTGCGCGTGCTCGGCATGTTTCATCGATCCCTGCAGTATTCAACCGGTGCCATGGAAAGTCTGCAGCTGTCTCGGATTGGAACTGTGCAGGTCTTTGATTTCCTCTGCGCTCTCACATCCTTCCATAATCATCCAGAATATAATCATCGCAAACTTTTGGTTGCCAAACATTTGCTGTCACTGTTTGGTTCTCCCGGTGAACTCTTTGAGACTCTCCAGTTGTACAATACCTATCGAATATTGGATATAATCCTCACCGTTGCGGACTGTCCCTTTGTTCCCCATTTGATTGCACCACTGATAAACTTTGGAAAGTACTGCGATCCACAATTCCTGGCCACTATCCTTCATCGTGTCAGACTCGACCTTCCCGCCACGATTGAATGTGTCGAATGCCAAGTGGTAGCAGACATTTACCACCAATCCCTCTATCACCCCCGCATAGATCCCTGCCAAGGAGAGGACGTTGTCACGTGGCGTATCCCAAACGCAGTGGAGGCGGACATATGGAGCGCGGCTACTGCAGTCAGAACGGTAATGCTATTTTTCCTTGGTATTCCTCTACAGGAAACACTGATTGATGAAAGCACTGAACCCTGGTCATACTCTGAATATAACTGGATGCTGAGCGTAATGACTGACCGGTACTGCCAGATCCGATTTGGAAGGGGCTCTAGGATTAAGTTTAAGACGCAAATGCCCACCGCCATGTCTTTACTAAGCAGCGATTCCGTGGATGAGCTGGTGGATGAGCCGGTGGATGAGCTGGCGAACGAGCTTTCAGTCCTGTCACTCAAAAAAGCTAGCAGATAGCCAATAAATCCATTCCGATTTGGGGATAGCATCTAAATAGCATGAGCGATTAGTTGGTTGGTTGGTTGGTTGAGATTTTATGAAACTACGAGTTATAGTGATTAAAATGACCCTGCTAAACAGCATCCACTTATTATCGGCGAGTCCGACCCAGACAGACCCTTTTACTGTTAACACCGACTCACTATTTGTACCATCACCCTCCTTATCTTAAATAAATCAATTTGTCGTACTTGACGGTCATGACTGCAGAGGTCAAGGGGAGATTTTCTCTCCCCAATGCCGTCGACGTTAAAGGATCCACACCCTTTTCCAGTCACACCATGAAACGAAAAAGTACGGCTTGGCCGCATTATGCTTGCGACTGGTCATCGGCCTCCTTTTGCACCCTCGCCGTGGGCTCCTTCCTTCCCTCTTCGCACAACTACATTCAGGTGCTCTCCTTGCCATCGCCCTCCTCCTCCGAGTTTCAGGTCACTGTGGACGCCCTGCCCATTGAATATGTGGCCACAAAGCTACTTTGGAGTCCGGGAAAGCTAAAGGGTGGCGAGTATTTGGCAGCCAGCGGGGATGGCGTGTACATTTGGAAGGTGGGTGAGCCTGGATACACACTGACCGGCCGTCTCGTCAGTCGACAAACGCCGCGTCGGGCAAGCGAAGACTTTGGCGCAATGGACCGTAACGGCGACACTAATCCCCCCGCACCAGTCACATCGTTTGATTGGAACAAATTGGATCCGACTCTGCTGGTCACAGCATCCTATGACACGACCTGTACTGTTTGGTGTTTGGAGACGGGAAGCATTAGGACCCAATTGATTGCCCACGATAAGGAGGTTTTTGACGTTTCCTTCTCACCCGTCTCCACTGACACTTTTGTCTCTGTTGGAGCCGATGGGAGTCTGCGACTCTTTGATACGCGCACATTGGATCATTCAACCATTATTTATGAAAGCGCAGATGCCCGTCCGCTCCTTCGGGTGCAATGGAATCCAAACGACCCCAATTATCTGGCCACCTTTGCTGCCGACTCGAGCAAAGCCGTAGTCATGGACATTCGCATGCCGAGTGTTCCCGCAGCAGAGCTCATGGACCATTCAGGGCCGGTAGTAGCTCTGCGTTGGTCACCCTCCTCCTCCTCCCACATCATGACAGCCGACGAAAACACGCTGCGGCTGTGGGACTTGGCCGAGTATGACAAGCTGCCCGGCTGTAAATGGGCCTTTGAGGGGTCATCGCTGGCGATGGCTGAAAATGGAACCGACTCTATGCTCGATCCTGTGCCATTACAATCCATTCTCTGGACCGCCTCCTCTCCCGATTGGATTGGCGTCACCTCCACCGATCAGATTACAATTATGCGGATATAACAATTCTGTGAAAATATGAGTGGCACTAATAGCACTAAAGTTTGAGGATAAAGTTGGTGTTGAATTGATATTAGTGTTGGGGATGAATTAAAATCGAGACTGAAAGGAGTGACGCCTTATTGAAGGGATTCATAATTAAGCCATGTCAAAACGCGCCCCATTTCCAAGTGTTCACCCTCATCAGACCTCAGACCGTATCATCGAGAGTCTAATTAAATGAAATGTCTTGCGATAACCTATTTTCATAACCTGCATCTACACCAATATATCGCACCACACTATATCACACCACACTACACTACACCACACTACACTACATCACACTACATTATACACCCTGGCTCTTTTGTATCGCTCACATAACACCTGGTCGCCCTCTGCTGATTGGTCGATCAAGACGATTGTTTACGTCGGAGTTTTCTTGTTGGTTGTAGACGGGTCGTACAGTGTAGTCTTTTGAACTGTAAAACTCACAACAATGTCTTATCCATCCATCCCAGTGATTCGTGTCAATACACCAATCGATGCATCCATCCACAAAAGTCGACGCAAGCAGGATCAACCACAACGATCGCTGAAGCAGCTTGCCTCAGTGGCAGACAAGATCCTGCATGGGATCATTGTTATTGAACCCTTTATGCCCTGGGAGCAGCCGTCACAGCGGACAGAGGGAACAAGTCTCAAGAAGAAGAGGAAGAAACATTCGCATCGGATGCGATCAGACGACGACAATAGCGACACCAGTCTAGGCTCGCCCAACTTTAGTCAGACTGCGCGTCCAACAGTGACCCGCTCTCCAGCTCCAATGGGCGAGCCATTGCCAGAGGATAGTGCTGAAGCGGGTGTCTCGGAGCGACGCATTTGGTACGAGGCCGTCTTGCACCGTCGTCGCAGTGGTCCCAGTCGAGCAGGCATGCCCCTTGACATTACCATGGCACCTGGATCTTCCTTGTTGGATGAGAGCGAATTTGAAACCTGCTCCACACTACGACTATATCCCTTGCAATATTTCCAATCGCGAGAGACCCTGCTGAAGAACTATCATCAACGGGGATTCTACAAAAAGAGTGCAGCCCAGAAAATGCTGCATATTGACGTAAACAAGACAGGCAAGTTGTATGACTATTTTGTAAGTCGTGGATGGATGCCCCAAACTCCTCTTAACATGGACACTGTGCGAAATCCTGTCGAAGTGGATTGGTATCTCATCATGCCCAACTAACTGGAAAAGTTTTGAATGGAGAGGACACTTAAAATGATAAATAAAACTTTGTATCTCGAGCCCTATTTTCCATATTCAACACATACATACTATTCAGTTTGTAACTCTTAGTTTATAGCTCATAGCTCTTAATACTCAATCCCTCATATCCCACACCCAATACCTCATACCCAATCTCTACCTAGTTTACATACTCCCAACCCCCTTCATCCCAACTTCAACCCATACGTCATAAAAGCATTTATTCCTTTTCAGGTGACAATTCTTGCGCGCCCATCCATCCACATGGAATTACGGCGAGATAGTCCGGCTCGACGGAAGAGACTGCTACCAACAGGCACCGTGGTGGCATTGGCGCCATTGACGAAACGGACGTGTTCCGAGGAGCGGCTCGAATCGCCATTCGATGCGGTACTTGCAGCAGCGAACATGGCCGGCGAAAGAGCTCCAGTGCGGATAGCACCCAATGCGACAGTTCCCCCGCCCAAGCCGGCATTGCCGCTACGGAAACGGCCGACCAAGGGCGTCAGTACTAATGCAGAAAATGGCAGTAGTCCGGGTGCAACTCCAGCCAAGGGCGACAAAGGTCTGCGCCATTTCAGCACGCGAGTATGTGCCAAGGTGGAAGAAAAGGGTGCTACAACATACAACGAGGTGGCTGATGAGCTAGTGCAAGAGATTGGAAAGGAGGTGGGTAAATGTGACCATAAAAACATTCGACGTCGCGTATATGATGCCCTCAATGTGCTAATGGCCATTGACGTAATCCGCAAAGACAAAAAAGAGATCCGCTGGCTGGGCCTGCCCAATGAGACGGCTACTGAAATGCGACAGTTGGAGGAGACTATTGCAGCTGCTGAAAAACGTGTTCAGGAAAAGCGCAAGACAATGAGCGAGTTGGTGCAGCGTCTGGCTGCCCTTAAAAATCTCATCCGTCGTAACGCCGACTGTGATGACCATACCGTCGATATTCCCCCGCCCACCGTGCTGTCTACTGCCAGTCTGCATGCTCCACCCTCTGACAAGCTACAACTGCCCTTTATCCTCATCAATGCGCCGCGTGATTGTCGTGTACATTGCGAAATGTTGGAGGACCGTTCCCAATACTTTTTCGAATTTGATTCGCCCTTTCTCATTAATGAGGACATTGAGCTATTGCGGCTCATGTGTATGGAGCAGGTGACGGAGGAGGAATTGCACGAATGGCTGCCTGCTGAAGCGATCCGCTTTATGCGCGAGACTGAGCCGTTTGTTCTGGAGGAATGGGATGATGTGGAAGGTTTTCTCGAGTCCATGCCGCCTGCCATCGGCGGTCTGGCCGCCTTGGACGTCTCACAGCCCTTGTTGGCTCTCTCCAGTCCCGTTCGGAAGTCTTCCTCCCGACCCCTCCGGCCCTTCCGATCTTCCAATGTCCGTACTTTGAATAAATAGCTTCTTATCAGTGTGAAGTGTCTAGTGAGTAAAGTCTACGATATTTATAAATGGTATGGATTGAGATTAAATAGCGCGCGAATAGTGCGCGAATATATGAGACAATGGTGGGAGACCCACTTACAAACGCCGTCTAGAAGTCTTTTTGTGTTCAACTTCGGCTTGGGCATGGCCTTCCAATTCAATGTGCTTAAATAGCTTATTTCGCGTCTCGCATATTGTTTGACAGACATTACACTTGTATTCCTCTGGCTTATCTTCCGTCTTTTTTGCACGACGACTCTTTTTGACCTTTTTCTCTGGTTTGCTGATTGATACGGAGGAGAGGGATA
>MTSL01000128.1:0-20588 GCA_002794465.1 Paramicrosporidium saccamoebae | reverse complement strand
CTTGATATCGTCGCATTTGAATCAACCTCTTGCTCAGTCTCCCTTGATACCGCCTCATCCATTCCCTCCTCTACCTCCCGCTCCGTCTCTTTGTCAATATCAAATCCTAGAGAATAGAGAGTTTGCTTATGCTTCTTGCTCTTTTCATGGCTTTTCCATTGTCCATGATTTCGAAACAGTTTTCGACACGGAGCACAGTAAAATTCTTCCTCAATCTCAACATCAGTCTCTTCACTGTCATCGTCGCTTTCATCGAGAGCTCGCACAAGCTGCTCCAAGCCGACGGCATTCCAGTCCTGCTCCACAAACGAGGCTGCTTCCTCTTGACGACGCACTCGGTCACGTTCCTTTCGCTCCTTCTCCTCCCGTTCCCTTTTCTCTTTAATGTTTTGTTGAAAAGCAACGTAGCGCGGGTCGCGTTTCCGTACAAAGGCAGCGAGTTCACGCACTGTGTCGCTAAATTCGCGTCGTTGTCGGTCGCGTTCTTTACTGTTTTCCTTGTGCATGGCACGTCGCATCCGACGATTGTCGCCATAAGTGGGCTGATAGCGGTCGCCCTCGTCAAAGGTGCGGTTGGAGATGAAATGGAGCCATTTGTCATAAAACTGTCGAACCATTGGCTCGTAGGGAGCGTTTTTGCTCCCAAACGAAGTATATGTTGCTTTAGGGCCAGTTTGACGTCCACGCTGGTAGTCGTGGCCATGTCGGTCCAGCTCTTCCTCCGCTTCAAACTCTTCCAGAAACTCAAACAGTTGGCGATAGACAGTAAAGAAGCCCTTGGGACCGTCTCCAAAGCCCTCATATACGTCTGTATTAAAGTATTTGACAAGGTCGTCCAGGTCGGGTGCATCGTCATCCTCCCTTCGACGGTGCTGCGACAGGATGGATGAGCGATGTCGGTCGTAGAATGCACGCTCTTGTGGGTCGCTCAGCACTTCATAGGCGGCTTGCACTGCGGCAAACTCGTGGTGCGCCTCCTCCAGTCGGTGTGGATTCTTGTCTGGATGCATGAGAAGCGCCTTTTGTCGATATGCCTTCTTGAGCTCGTCACCAGTCGCATCCTGCAAAACACCCAGCAGCTCATAATAACATTTCTGCTTTGTAGCCACGGCTTTTGTTGTATTCCCCCCACTACTGCTAGTGTTTCCCATTCAGACAACTGACCCTTGCAGTGACATGACAGTACTGTTAGTTACGGTCGGAACCACCCGCTTCGATGCGCTCGTAACCCGAATCTACTCGAAAGAGTTTCAAGCTGCAGCTGAGCATGTAGGTGTTGTTGAGATAATACTCCAACACGGACAATCCCCTATCCCCAGCGAGATGACTCATTCAGCGGCCAAGGTTCGTCCAGAAACTTACATCTCGGACATGGAGAGCCGCATCCAGACAGCCGATATTGTCATTGGCCATGCCGGCAGCGGTACTGTCCTGGATGTACTACGTGGGCCCATCTTTGACAATGCCGCTCGTCGCATCCCCAAGCTCATTCTGGTCCCAAATGAAGATTTGATGGATAATCATCAACAAGAATTGGCTCACTGTCTACAAAAGATGGGTTGTGTTCTAGTCGCCAATGTCGAAAACCTTCCAGTCGTTCTGACTGATTCTCTCATCTTTAAACCCACTGCATTGTTTAAATCGAATCCTAACTGCATGAACACTCTAATCAAGTCTCTTCTTTAAACGAGTGTTGTCAATTGCCGGACGGGTCCCGATCCCAACCCGACCCCATCCTTAACTGCATGATGTTGGATCAAATTTAATAATGACCCAATACCCTCTCAACTTGGTAACTTGCTAACCTAATAACTTGATAGATTACCACGCGCCACACTTGATAAATTTCAGCCCTTGTCTTTATTTACTTAGTTACAAGCCCATTCTATGATACAATACGCACTCATGCATCTACTTTTTTTCCTCTGAGGGAGGAGCGTCTGCTGGTGCTGCCGGAGTGGCTGCCATGCGCGTCTGAACTGCCTTGCTGACCGATTCGGAAAGGCCCTTGAGAGAGGCAATCGAAGTCAGTGGGTGGGTGCCATCAGTGACCTTGAGACCCAAATGTTTGGCCTGCTCCACAGTGAGCTTGAGACGAGCTGCCTCGGAAACTTGGCTAATCTGCTCATGAGTCATCTCTTCCATGTCCTTGGGCTCAATGGAGCCGAAAGCGTGCTCTGATAAGCCCGAGTAGGCGTCAGCAGGGGCAGCCTTCCACGCTGACGCATGAACGTATCGTACATTGCTAGAAGTGAATTTCGCCATAGTCGCATTAGTCCACAGGCTGGCTGGATGCTTTTTCGAGTCACTGACTCCGGAACCAGCCATTCCAAACTGCTCTTCGGTAAGATGATCAGCTGGGATCTTGGCAACCATGTCAGCTGTCAGGTTGGCAAAGGCCTCCTTGTTAATCTTGGTCATGGTGTCCTTTGGGATATCGCCCAAGAAATTCAGTTGGCTCATACATTCAGCTGGGAATTTTCGGTGCGTCTCATCAGAGAGTCCGTTGAAGATCGGAAGGGTCATGGCCGAGCAGATGGTGCTAACCTTGGCCAGTCTTCCGAGGGTCTTGGGGCTCAAGTCCTTGTAGCCCGTTTCGGGATCCAGGTCCTTGATGAGCGCCTCAACCGAAATGACCTTTTCGACATTCGGGGCGAACTTTTTGAGATCATTCAACGTCACCTTGTACTGCATAGCTTCAAAGCATGCCTTGGTCCCATATTCTTGGATGACTGGGAGAGCCTTGAGCTCATCAGCATCTTCCACGAGCGCGCATATATGTTCGCCATTGACTTTGGTGCTTGCATGTTCCAATAGCTTACCAATGTTGGGACGCTCAGAGGCAACCTCAAGGACCATTAAGCCCTTGTGGTCTCCCACCTCCCACTTGGCAACTTCACTAGCGTCGACATCTGCCAAGGCCGTGTCCGGCAAATCGGCATGGATGACTGCTAGCGGCTTGCTTTCACTCGGCAGCTCCTCAAAGCATTCCTGAGAAATGGCAAAGTGGTTGTGGAAGTGAAGCGCCTTTGCGGAAACATCGGCACATTTTTTCCCCTCAAAGAGATGCTTCTTCTGCTCAACAGAGATGTATGGCCATTCCGCATCAAGCTTAAGCACAAGATCATTCTCAGTGACCTCTGAGAGGATGTTGGCGGGGAGAAAGTTGAAAGTCTTCCCGAGCGGGTCAGTCCCAGGTATATATCCCTTTAGCGCAGCGGCGAAGCATTTGGGGGTCATCTCGGCACCATTTCCCTGGAGGTAGTGCCCAAGCGGAACGTGTTTGCAGCTTTCATTCTTATCTGGGTCGGTTTTGCCCAACGCGGAAATTTGTTTCACAGTCATGTACTTGTATGCATCGGCGTGCAGTTCGATGTCGTTATTGAAGACCGTCGAAGGAATGCTACGGATCCCAACATTCCAGTGGGAATAGGTTGAAATGTCGCTTATGGCCGAG
Source organism: Paramicrosporidium saccamoebae (assembly GCA_002794465.1). Taxonomy (NCBI): domain Eukaryota; kingdom Fungi; phylum Rozellomycota; genus Paramicrosporidium; species Paramicrosporidium saccamoebae. The sequence goes on along the minus strand of MTSL01000128.1, from coordinate 17,131 downwards.
AGACAGCCATGGGTAAGCTTGGTAAAACTGTTAGAGTCAAAGCCAGAGAGCTGTTCCGCCTCTAGTGCCACGCATCCCTCGGCTTCATTTAACAGGGCCACCTGAATCTTGTCATCCAAACTCTTCATCTCTAACTGGCGGGCCTTCATTTGGGTAAAGATTTCTTCCTTTGACTCTTTTACAAGTGAAGCGTCCAATTTGTTGAGCATAGCCTTCAATTGACCTTTGTTTTGGGCCGCCTTGAGGAGAGCGGATACATCTCCTTTGCGGCTTGAGAAGAAACTGGCCGGCAGATATGGGTACCACTGGCCTAGCGCTTGGCCATAAGTCACGTCAACGTCCTTTCCAATGTTACCGGCGACCTTAGCCAAGAGATCTTTGTTCACTTGAGAATTCGCATCACTATCATTGCCCGAGGCATATTGGAACAACAGTGATAGAACGGCATCGCTCAACTTGACGTCTTTAAAGTGCTCACCCTTCAGAAAGTGTTTCTGGTCAAGGCAAATAAACGATGGATTAGCATTCAAGTTGGCAGCCGGTGTCTTACAATCGGCAGCACTCGGTTGTTTAGGAACCACTTCATAGTTGCCACTCCCGCTGATTTGCAAGACATAGTGGGTTTCGCTATCGATGACTGCACTAACAGTGCTCAGCAAACACGCCGCAAGCGCAATAATAGACGCAGTAGGAACCTTCATCGCAGTGGTTGCGACGAACGACGTCTGCCTTTATACGCCAACTCTGTGAATGCCACGATTGGTGCGAAACAGTGTGCACGCGCAGTGTAATTGGTGCAAGGCGGACTGCTCATTCCGAACAATTGGTAGTTGTGCGCATCAAACCCCGCGACTGATTGGAACGAGTCTGCGTGAACATTTAATTGCTCCAATAGTGATAGATCCATCCATTGTCTCTAAAATGCACAAGTTTGCCTTGTCATCCAATCAGGACATGATGGCCGTGGTGGGTGGTGATTGGACGGGATGACAACTTTTCCCAGACTAGTCCGACTCTTCACCAACGTTCGCTTTAGGAGACTGGTGGTATCCGGTACGACTGTAGTGGTAGGCGCTGGGGCGTGTGCATATTACTGGCCTGAGATAGCATTCTTTGGACGGACAGTGGGTCGGGCTACACGCACGGCCTTTACAGTCGGCCTCATTTCGCTCGATTATAAACGACACTTCCCACGGGCTGTCGACCTCCACCCGCTTGGAGAGGAAGAATGGCGACGGAGACGCAACAAGGTGCACATGAGGGGCGCGCAACGTCTCTTGTTGCTCTTCCAGCAGAACGGTGGCATCTACATCAAGGTGGGCCAACATCTGGCCGCGCTAGAGTATATCCTGCCACCCGAATATTCCTCGAAAATGGCCGTCCTACAGAATGCTGCTCCTCAGAGCAGTTTGGCAGAAGTGGCGCATGTCATACTGGACGAATTTGGATGTCCAATGCATAAAGTATTCTCCACCTTTGACGTGACGCCCATTGGGGCTGCTTCATTGGCGCAGGTCCATCGAGCCGTGCTAAGAGACACGGGTGAAGAGGTGGCTGTCAAGGTGCAACATCGTCGATTACAATCACATATGGACTCTGACATGTTTGTCATAGCCACAGCGGTCAAGGTGGTTCGCAGGATATTCCCCGAATTCGACTTGAATTGGGTTGCCGAGGAGATGAAGACGAATCTGCCCAAGGAGCTCGATTTTGTCCACGAAGGACATAATTCAGAACGTCTATTGAAAAATCTTCAACATTATGGTCGGACGTCCCTCTCTGGACCTGGGACAGTGGTGCGAATCCCCAAAGTGCATTGGGACTTTACCAGTAAACGAGTGCTGACCATGGAATATCTGCCTGGTGCCAAGGCGACTGATCGACGCTTCATGGAGCAAAATTCCATTGATCCCCATCAAGTCTCCTCTTTGATTACACAGGTATTCTCTGAAATGATATTTATCCATGGCTTTGTGCATTGCGATCCTCATCCAGGGAATCTGCTTGTCCGTCCGAGACCATTGTCTAGTGGTTGGAGTCTTTTCCGTCTATGGCGTCAGCCTTTTGAGCTCGTTGTCATTGATCACGGTCTGTATCGTGAACTCTCCGATGTCTTTCGCCACGACTTTGCTGGGCTTTGGAAATCGGTTCTTGAGGCCGACGAAGTCCAAATGAAACATTATGCAGAACGACTAGGAGGAGGTGATGCACATCGTCTGTTTTCATGCATCCTAACGCAGCGGTCCTGGCAGACTATATCAACAGGCGGTCTGGTGGCACCACGCAGCGCCTCCGAGCGCGCTGAAATTCTGGCCAAAGCTCCAGAATATTTGGGTCAAGTGGCGGAGCTACTTGCGCGTGTGCCGAGACAGCTATTGTTAGTTCTAAAGACGAATGATCTGCTGCGTCATTTGGAGCGTGCCTTGGCTCGTCCAGATGAGCCTTCCCGCACATTTACCATTATGGCCCATTACTGTCTGGATGTAGTGGGTGATTCCTTCTTGCGACGCTGTTATTTGCATCTTAAACTGTACCTCTTAGACATTTACCTACGCTTTCTATATAAACTGTAACCTGTGAATTGTAAACTGTGAATTATGAATTGTGAATTGTGAAGTGTGAAGTGTGAATTGTGAAGTATGGAAGGAGTTGTGAATTGTGAAGTATGGAAGGAGTAAGTAGTGTGTTGTGATTGACGATGCAAGTTTGGTTTTGTAGCCAATAACTTTAGTATTGCCATGCTTTGAATTTACAAATGAAATTCCAGCTAAATCCACTTGTACACTGTTAACTCTACTTGTACACTGTTAATTCTACTTGTACACTGTTAACTCTACTTGTACACTGTTAATTCTACTTGTACACTGTTAATTCTACTTGTACACTGTTGATTCCACCCACTTATACACCACTTACCACATTGCTTGAATATTGACAAATTTTATTTACAAGTCTCTAAGCATGTCATTTAGGCGGGTGGCTGCATGCGACTGTCTAGAACAGCCTTTACCTTGGCATCGGTAATAACGCCCGCCAGATAGGCCACAGGACTCTTGTCAGTGCCTTGGTAAGATTCTCCAATCTTTGCGGCCTGCGCCTCACTCAGCTTCTGAACGGCCTCGTTGGGGATTCCCCTAACCTGCGCATCACTCATCTTGCCCATTTTGTCGGCAGGAATGTCTGCAATGCGGGATGCCGAGATGCCATCGTAGGCAGCGGGTGGCATCAGGGACCAGGTTGACTCGTCCACCTTTGCGATGCGCGTGTCAGAGAACGAACTTATAGTGTCTTTGGTCCATTGAGTGGCAGGATGCTTATCTCCCGTGTCGGCTCCCAACTCGGCAAACTGGTCGTCACTCAACGAGTCTAGCGTAAGCTTACCCGCCATCTCAGCATCCAGTTTCCTAAGAGCTCGGGGCTTCACTGCTTTGTAGAAATTACTAGGCAATTTGTCCAGCACATCGAGTTCTGACACACACTGCGCATCCATAACTTCGATAGTGTCATCGGTGAGTTGACTCAAATGATCCTCATTGAGACGTTTGCACAGATTGCCGCCCGCCATGAGAGCGTGGAAGTGGTCCGGCTTGATGCTGCTCCACTCTGAACTTTCTGCCTCCATGAACTGGTCAAGGGATACCATTAGGGAGATTCGTGGGTTGAGCTCGGCAAGAGTGGAAAAGGTAAGCTTGTCAGGCAGATTGTCAATGCATTTTTGGCTGCAATACTTTTGCAACACTGGATGATCCTTAAGGTCTGTTACTTCGCTGCAGACATCAGAATTAGCTTCCTTGCTGGACATGAGCGAGATAATCTTTTCAATGTTCTTGACCTCCTCAGCCAGCTCCAGGATTTTGAGCCCCTCGACTGTCTTTTGGTCCGAATCCAATCCCTTCCAGTCGCTTATCGAAGACACCGAGGCGAGCACATCATCATCCAGCACGGCCGACAAGAACGCAGTGCCCTTGACCTCGGGATCCAGCTCGTCAAAGCACTTGTTTGACAGCTTCACTCCGCGGTTGTACATGAAGAATTCTTGCGGGAGATCACCGCAAGCATCCTCCAAGCCCTTGAGGTATTCAGTCTTTTGGGCCAAAGTAATGTACTTCCAGTCGTCTTTATGGATCTTTTCAAAAGCACGATTGTCGTCTCCAAGAGCTGCAAGCGCCGTGTCGCCTACAACGAGCCATTTTGGGCCAAATCGTATGCGGGTTTGACTGCCCTCAATATACGGACTGGCGAAGCATGCATCACTGAGTCCCTTGGCAGCCGCCATGGTCAAGTATTGAATATCCAGGTTTGGGCAGTGGTATTGGCCCTCCTTTGCCATGGACGAGGCATATTCCTTGACCATCGGCTCGGTAAAAAGGTTCAAACAGCTCTTGCTCAATCCGTTTTCCATCTTCGAAAATACCTTGACGTCAAATGAGCGAATGCGGCTGTCGCATTCACAGTCTGTCCAGTCCACCAGAGCAAAACACTCGGGTGAGACCTTTTTGGCTCGTTCCTTGCGTTCTCCAAGCACCAACATGTCCTCTGGATCAATCGCAGAGCAAAAATCATCTTCGGCGAGGAGCAAGGCCATCACATCTTCACCGAGTTTCCACAAACGGACGCCACTTCTGTTATTTAATAGCTGCTCCTTAATCAAACCGAGATTTTCGGCGACAACTTCTTTATGAAGAGAGTTGACCAATCGACGAAAGATGCCATCAGTCGTGGCATTCTTGATTGCGTCTGCTACGAGAGAATTGTTCAGCTTTGTCGTCTGATTTCTGTTCATAAGTGGGATGAGTCTAGCATAAGGATAGTCAATTTCCCGGGGGAAACCACTCTTGACGCTTTCTGGGAGACTTTGTAACGCGTCTTCACTAAGGCCCTTTAAAAATGTCGAGACTGCATTCATGTCAAGATGATGGATTGATTCCACATAGGGCCCACTAAAGCGGGACAAATATGCCAACAAGAATCCTAAGTCGGCTGTATTATCCATAAGCCGGATAATATCAGTGCTGTTCTTTTTGATATCTTTAAAAAGTGGCGTGTCTATACAAACCCCTGCCTTACTCTTGAAGGCATTCCCGGGGTTATCACAAGTTGCTCCGGGTACCATCTCTGTTGAGATTTCAAAAGTATTAGGATCGGCTCTGAAAACTGGGACATGTGATGGTGATGTAGACGCGGTGACTGCTGCTAGCATGGCAGCCAGCAAGAGTGCCGTGCGTTTCCAAATAATACTGTCGTACATCATACTATGTGTGGCCTTGGACGTTCAATGTCCTTATGTACGGCGTGGGCGATTGGCGCACATTGCAAGCAATCGACCCCGTGATTGGGCCTTGGGCGCACGAAAAGTCCCGCCCGGTTGGTGCAGATTATGCGATATGCACCAATCATGGCCACCAACGGATTAGAATCCTATTGGATGCCAGTAGCACTGCTTAGATTGAAATGCGTTGATTGGATGGGATTTATTGTAGTCTTAGGTCTTAGAAGTGGAACAGGCGACCAAGGGTGGAAGGCGCCGAATCAGTTCCCTCGGCACGCTGCTTGCCCATTTCTCCATCAATTTCAGATGTGAGGACCGAGTCAGTCGATGAACCTTGCAGTCGTCCCACAGAGTCCTACCGTCGAGACGAGATGACCATGGAGTACCATTAAAGAATCCTCTTGCAAGTCCAAAACTCTTTTATGCAACTCGAACACGTCGTTTTGCAATTCCTCATTCTACACCCTCAACCACCGGGTTTCCCTGTACCTGCACAGTAATTTTGGTCAGAACATTGCGCATGTCGAGCAGCATTCGAACAAGCTCCCTATTCTGCTCCTCCACTGCGGCCAACCTGTTCGATGCATCCATCAGTCCCCCTATTGTTAGGAGACGTGGCAATTGTACGTTGCCAACGTTCAAGGAGTAGGAAGAGGTTGGTTAGGAGCGGAAGACGGGTCCATACTGGCTCCTCGCCGGTATGCTATGGTCACGCGTCATTCCAAACAAAGTACCAGAATGAGGATCAGCAGCTCGCAGACCCGCTGCGGAAGGACCCAAGGGCCCACTAGATCGTCACATGGCTCTATTATCGACTGTACTTTTCCGCACGCCCGTCTCACCAATGTCTCGGATAGCACGAAACATAGAGTCGCGGTTATTTTGATTGGTCATGACTTTTCCAATAAACAGTCATGAAAGCTGCGATTTTGTCGGATAGTATATACGTACTGTGAAAGCGCATATTGACAGACTAGGGATTTCTGGGTCTTTTATGCACACTCAGCAAGTCTCTATGGTGGTTTATTGTTCAGTAAAATTGGATTTCCGAGATTCAAGCATTGTTTCCATATTGGGTCGTACTACTGTCTCATCCAAAATGTCAAAGAGTTTCTTCATTCCACTGCGGGCCACCTCTGACATGCTCTCTAATTTGTCAGCACCGACTCTCGTGTCGCCGGTAACAAGTAGTGTCAAGTTGGGGTTCCTTCCATATGCAGCCACTGTCAGGGAGGGATTTCCCCGTCCCCCGCCCTCCTCCATCCTGTTAATGTCCAACAGGGCTGTCTGTGCCAAATGACCCACACTTGTGGCCACCACATAGTCATACACCGGAATGCCCGCATTGACCAGTGCCAATGTTGTGGCATTAATCGCTGCCGCCAGCACACTCCCGTCGGCATTTAGCACCTCAATAAATATCTCAATCTGTGAACGCGGAAAGAGGGAGCCGATAATGGCCGAGGAATAGAGTTCCTCGATGTAGTGCCCCCACTCGGTGAGCCGTCGGTCCTGACGGAGGATACGTCGTCGTTCGCCGGTCACAGAACTAAAGGTGGCCGCATGAAAACGGGCTGTGAGGGCAACACAATCATGCTGTGCCTGGCCCTTTTGTCGAGGCTCACGGGGGCCATGGACTGTTGCAAGGACGCGCGTATTTCCGAGCTCAAATAAAGCCGAACCGTCCACCTGCGGCAATACGCCCATTTTGGCACTGAGACTACGGAGCTCATTAGCCCTTCGTCCGTCCAGTCGCAGTCCCTCGGGAGACACAAATTCCAGACGAGACATTGATAGACACCCAGGTCGAGTCGATGGAGGGTGATACTTCCAGAAGTGGAGTCCCCAAGACAAAGTTTGTTCCAAATGTGGCCGCTGGCGCTCGACGTAGCACCCCACCGGCACCCGAGATTCCCAAGCCGGTTGCTGTGCGAGGGAGAGGTCGAGGAAGGGGCGCCGCAAGACCTCATCCCCCCAGGAGTGGTCTCCTCACGCCAGTGGCAGTGTCAGGTCCCTTTGCTCATGGTCCTGCTGCCGCTGCCAACAAGTCTCGGACCTCTTCTTTCACCACCAATACATTAAAGAGCAAACCAACAACCATGGTGGATAGCAACCCATCCTTAGATTATGAAGAAGACTCTAATCTGGAACAAGTCCTGGCCCAGAGGATAGAGAGCGCCCATCTTCCCGTCAGTCTGCTTTCCTTATCCGCCGAAGACGTCATAGTCAAAACGGAAGGCGGACGGAACATTATCATGGATGATGTATATTTGGATGGATCGGCTCTGTTGGATGGCGAACGAAAGCTATTCTTGGTGCAACTCCCTTCTTGTATACCCGTCATGCGAGACGAATCCAATACAACCGTCCAGCCCGACACCCTCCCAAGCGCTCTCCTGACAGGCGAGGAACATGCCATGGATATCGATGCTTTTCGGTCCCTGGAAAGCAACACTAAACCTGAAGCTACCTCAGCATGGCCCACCACCGCTGAAGGACTTTATGGCAAAATACAGAGGCATGCTTCTGGTCGGCTTTCATTGTTGGTGAATGGACAACAATTTACTGCCGTTCCATCCACAACACGGCCAGAACTGACTGGTATTAGACGCGCTGTTGCTATTGACACTGAATACGAACAGTCCTTTGATCTCGGTCAACTGTCTGACCATTTGGTCTTTGTCCCGCATATAGAACAACTTATTGCTCAATATCAATAGATTTACCATTCATGTGTCTCATAGTGGGAAAAGTACCATGGACCACGCCAAGTGGGAGGATACGGAAAAACCCCGTTCACTGCTAATTGTAAGGATACATATTTTTCTGTTCTCAAAACTTGACTAGTCAATCCACCCCATCATTCAAATGTCCAGCTAATCAATCCCTATATCATACATGTACTCTGGACTACAATTGGTTACTAGAGTAGGTTTATTCTTTCTTTAGAATTGCAAACGTGAGCAATTAGGCGATCACCCATCCTTGAGATTCGTTGTCGGAAAGCAACTCAGATCTCAAGAACAGCCCCTCGCATGGCGTCTGCTCTGGACATTTTTTTTCCGGCACCACTGTCACTGGCGTTCCCGGGGCCGGAGTCGGTGCCGGTGCCAGGAACAGCGTTTGCCGTTCCTCATCCAGTTGGAGTTCTTGCATTGGTTTCTCTACAGACGGCTCGGATCTCTGGAAGAGGGATTGATCGTCAAAGATTTGGTCATCAAGGAGCCAGTAGTCACGTTGGGTGGTGATGCGGATGGGAAGGGCTTCGTTATAGAGCAGCAGTGACAGTGCCAAGTTACGCGGATCGTGCATAGCCGCGCTGTGGCCACGCTGCCAATGAAACATGTAGCTTGTCGCATGGGATGGACCAATCAGGAATTAATTCGAGCGAGTCCCTGATTAGCTCGAATGCCCCGGGTAGTCTCTTGGGTGCTGCAATTTCACATGAGAATACAGCCGAGACTATAATAATGTGCCGATTAGTCAGCTGAACCATACATAATTAAATTAAAGTATGCCCTGACTCCTCTCCAAGTCACAAATATTGTTTTGGAATGGTATTTATTTGCAAGTCCTACGCGTTTGTGGCATCAGTCTCTGAAGTAACCGTAGTATCCGCCGCATCAGTGTTGGCTGCATCAGCGTTGGCTGCATCAGAACTGGCCGCATCGGCACTTGTCGCTTCAGGTTTTGAAGATTCTTCTGGAGCTACACTGCTTTCGCCCAACTTTCCGTTCAAGGGCTTGGTGCCAAAGAGCATTTCAAAGAAATCATCCCCCTTGGCCACTCCGAATAGACAAATTGCGGCTAAGATGGTAATTTGGGCGAGACGCATTGTTCATGCCATCCGACAGAGTGATGGCTTTAAAGGGTCTTGGGATCACTGACTCGTTTGAGAATGAACCAATGAGCACCTCAGTAGTCTAACTATGAGCTGACGAATAACAGACGGATCAGCACCTCGTAACTAATGTAATTTGGTGATTGGTGCTCAGAGCATTCCCTCAACCACATATCATTCGTTCTCGGGTTAGCATCCGGAATGGTCGATTGGGAACACAAACTACGAGATCTAAACCCCACTATCCGATGGGAATCCAGCTGTAGTGACAAGTTTTGTGCTTCAACTGATCTATCCACAAAACGCGGGTATGTAAAGGTTCCATCCAACTATACCACAAATGGAAAGACCTTTGATGTTGGCTTCCAACAGGTCACCGTACCTGGCTCAAAGCCCTGGATCCATGTGCTCTATTTGGCTGGTGGACCGGGCGGCTATGGGGCAGATGAGATGGATTCTGCCAACATGTGGACAGAAATTTGCGATGGTGATGTGGCCGGCTACGCTGTCGATCATCGAGGCTTGGGCACTTCAGGTGAGTTTGCCAGTGCAAGTTACAGATGGAGCGATATGAAAGGCAATCTTCAAAAACACCTCAGCAGTGGCCCGTTTGATGCACAGGATGTAACTTTGGAGAACGCTGCATTGGATGTTGGAATGATTTCGTTGGCAATAAAAATGGGGCCTGGGTGGACGGAAAGATCGCGGATCGTCCTGCATGGTTTCTCATATGGCTCCGAGTGGGCGCACCATTCCGCTTCGCGTCTCCCAAATCTATACAATTCAGTTATCATGGGCGGCATTTCCACCGTTCACAAGAATAGGAATACATCCCTGCAAGGGATAGCTGAGAATTGTGCAATGGATGCATTCTGCCGAAGCAAGATGGGAGGAGCTGTGGAGAAAAACTACCGACAGGCGGTCAGGAATATGATCGATCCATCCTACAATGAGTGCACAGAATTATTCCATAACGTATTTGACATTACGGGCACTGGCCAAGGGGAGAAAGTGCGAGAATTGAGCTTTATACTTATGGATTTAATTATGGGAAACCACGAAAGGTTTCCCAATAGTCGTGAATACCGGTCGGTGATGGCCATCTTGCCAATTGTAAAGGCGACTAGTGATTGTACAGATCTCGACGAGTATAGGAGAAAAGTCATCGAGCCACTTGAAAAGTACATTAACCCCGTGTACAAGAAGACGTCCTGGGCCGGCGGAGACGATAGCAATACGTTGGTAAATACGTTAGTGTTGCTGTCCTATGACTATTGTTTTGAGAGCGTTGCACCGCCAAGTGTGTCTTCCAGTTACGACGATCTGTACCCCAGTGAGGCCTACAAGCAACTTTATCACTGGCGATACGAAGCTCTTCAACAAGCTCAGAAGAATCTGACGTGCACATTGGGATCGCCTGTAGTGTCGAGCACCACCGAGTTTGCATTTGCACAAAGTCGGATGGACCTCAACACCCCATACTATCCAGGCTGGGAGCTATATAATGAGATCAAAGTTCCACGGAAGCACTGGCTCCTGTTTCAAAACCGCGGTCACGATGGCTATATGGGCGAGTGCATGGCAGCACTGGTGTTACAGATGTTGTATCCAGCCGGACACACCTTTGATTACAAGACCTGCATGGCGGCGGAGGACGCAGAGAGAAAGCTAGACTGGACGTTAAAGAATGCACCCGATTTTCAGGACATTTGGGACGTAGTTGCCACCGAGTCCAACACAACACCGGTATTTAAGGCGGTACCGACACACCATAGCGAGGGCTCTGCGCCACAACAAAGAACCACGACCAATGGAGGATCACATGAGCCAACAACTACCGCTCCCGGGCAGCTTCCCACGACCCTGTTAATTGGTCTAGGGATTGGTGGAGTGGTCCTCGTGTTGGCTACAATCGCCATTCTGGTTTATATAAAACGACGCAAATCGAGCCCCGACGAAGCAATGCCGCCTGCTTGATAAAAATCAAGACCAACGGATGGGAATACGATGAGTGGGAGTATGAGCGGGAGGTTCATTCTTGTTAAGAAGGATCTTTATTCCTGCCAAATAGAAGGCTCATTTTTATGAAGAGGAGATCCATTATTGGTAAAGCAAGCGTTCAATCATGACTCGTAAATTCTAGTCATAACCCATGCAACTCGGTCATTAACAGCAGAACCTAGCCTGGCGGATTACTCAATAAATTAAATACCCGTAAAATAATATCCGCTGGTGATCCCAATTCCAATAATGATCTCACTACTTAGTCCAACTTGAACTTTATTGGAATGCATAGATATACTTACTACTATCTTATCTAACAGTGATGGGGTTTATTTGCAAATCTTGCCCCATGGGGATTGTGATGGCTTACCCTTTGACCGACCACCCTTTCCTCCACCATGAGGATGATCATTGGCATTCATGGCCACTCCACGTACTGTCGGCCGCCAACCCAAATTGCGTCGTCGACCGGCCTTTCCCAATATCCGCAAATGCCATTCGGCATTCCCAACCACTCCAATGGTGGCACGACATTGCAGTGACAATTTGCGAATGACACCGCTGGGCAGTTTGATGCTTGCCTCACCGCCTGACTTTCCTACGAGTACAGCTTTGGTGCCGGCGGAGCGACACAACTGACCGCCCTGGCCAGGTCGTGTTTCAATATTGTGGATGGTGGTACCGAGAGCAATATCAAGGAGGGAGAGAGTGGTACCATTACGCTGACCCGTCATATCCACTGTATCGCCGGCCTTGCAGCCGTCCCAGGCCAATACATAAAAGACCCGTCCATCCACTCCCTTCACAAGGGCAATTTTAGCGGATCGGTTAGGATCGTGTTCAATGCGGACCACCTGTCCCTTGGCCAGTCGACTTTTGTCCAACAGTCTGATTCGACGTTTGAAGCCGCCCCCGCGATGGCGACACGTAATCTTTCCATGGTGGTTTCGTCCGCCCTTCTTACGCAGCGCCACTGACAATGCGGGATGTGCTCCACGGACGGGAATGACAGTCAGCGGGTCAATGTCAAGCATATGCTCTGGAAACGGCAGTTGACGCGCATGCATCCGGACGGCGTTTCGGAGTTGTGTCAGCTTGAGGTCTGGCTTCAATGTTGCTGCCACCGCCGTCGGCAGCTGTTGTAGTAGTCCCTTACGTCCCAACAATGTAAGCGGGTTACTGCCTCGTACGTCACGGAGCGGCATTGATGCCACTCCATAGAACCGTTTCCACATTGGGACAACGAATAAATGGTTTTGTTAAGAGCGCCTGCTGGTGAGCGTATGCATTTTATTAAAATATGTGGCATATTGTTAGCCAATAGAATGGAAGCCATGCTATTGGGCACCAAACTACTGCAATAGCAACCAGTTCTGGTGAGATGCCCCGATATGGATACTTGAGTCGCGACCTACCTCTCCTACTTTAATCCTTTGACGTGGCTAACGGTTTAGCCCGCCACACATGTATACAGCTGCCCTCAGCATACTGGACGTGAGATTGCTATCTGGATTACCAATCTTAAATGAATATTGTTTAATGGTGGGCTAATCGGAACGGGACGGAGAACGTCCCGAGAAAGATCGGGTTCTTATGGGGGTGGCGGTGCGACCGCGCTTCTTCCACACGGTCAGCAACGTTGTACTAATGTTTCCCAGTGCAATCAGTCCAAACAGCACCCCAATGGCCACCAACTGCCACTCCCGATAGGCATCCTGGGCGGCGGTGATGAGGAACAGATAGCAATTATAGAATTGCACCATCTACGGATTAGTCTTTTTGCATGAATACGTGTCCGATGAGGATTAGAGGGAGGAGAAAGGCTAATTGGTTGGATATATGCACCGACGCTGAATCGGTGGTTGTTTGCATCGGTCCAACCTTGGACAGAGCACGTAGCGTATATAGACGATTCATCTGATAGCGATATTGCAGAATCTGCACCGAGGCAATGTACACCATAAAGCCCAGCAGATGACGTCGCAGTGCATAATACGACACTCCTGACGGCCATACCAACAGTGTTCCTGACAACACCACACACAAGTAATGATGCCACACCCACCAACGTTGCATGGCGCTACCATTCAGTCGGAGAACGTGTTCCCGCAGTGTCATATTGCTGTAGGCGTATAACAGACAAAAGTTGGACAATGCATCCAACCACGGTCGATCCGTCACTACCAGCAGCACCAATGACATGCACAAATGTGTCACTGTGGCCAACACCTTGAACTGTTCATACGACGCCTTGTATTGCAGTCGTTCGCGGTCGGGAAGGATCAGATTCGCCGGTCCCAGTGCCGCCCACAACAGAAACGGCATCCGTACTGGCCGACTCGCCTCGATGGCCTCGAGCTGTTCCATAAGCAATGGACGTCCCGTCAGCTGTTTCTTGCGCTTCGTCAACTCTGACTTGTACGCACTCTCCTCCTGATATACTGCGGCCTCCAGTGACTTTATCTTTATCACCCGTTCCTACTATAAGCATCATTCATTCTATCGAATTGATACCTTTAACTTGCACAGCTCCTGTTCCTGTTCTGAATACTCTGCAGTGTTCAGTTTAGAATCCTCGGTCGGCACCATTACATGTATTAAATAGGTTTGTGATTTATTCGTATGTATTCGGGTATTCTGGTATTCGGAGGCAGGAGCGAAGGGTATCCAGAGGTCATTTGGAATATTCGAGTTACTCTGACCATCCAACAACTCGGCAGTTACTCGTATTTGTCAATTTTGAATCCTAAAAGTTGGCCCGTATGTTTGCCTCCCTCTTCTAGCAGGGCAACAGTGCGTTTTTTTGTATTTTGGAAGACTCCTTGGCCAGATTGCTTCAGTGATTCGGCAGTGACCCGCATCAGGGCATCCCGGAAAGTCTGTCTACTGATATCATCCATGCCATGGAAGAATTGCTGCAATCCCTCCATTGCTACATCTTGCGGCTTGTCCAAATCTCCAAACACGGCCAATTTGGCTTCCAAAAGATCTGATTCACTAATCACACTGTTCTTAAGCCAATCGGCCACACATGAAAAGACTTTGATAGTGTTAAGCGGGTCAGGATCGCGGTACGAATATAGAGCAAACAATCCGTCCATGCGACTGTACGAGGCAGAGCCGCCATAGGCGCCACCCTTTTCCCGAATCTCTCGATGTAGAAACTGCGACGACGCTAACCGAGCGAGAATGGACAGGTTTGCAGCAAGATTGTCATCAAAAGGATTAGTGCCAAACACCTGGGCAACATAGTTTGTAGTGAAGGGCATTTCAAGAGCATAGTTCCGGGTGGTGACTGGTAAAGTGCTCTTGAACGAAACCCGCGTCTTGGCGGCGGGAATGAGTTTCATTAGTTGTTGTGCGCTCCTTTCCATCATAGGACGGAGGGTGGCATCCTGGGTAATAACTGCAATGGCCTTGGCGTTCTTGGCGGCAATTCTATAGAGCACATTTTGCAGCAATTTGGCAGTCCCCTCAATGTCGGCCGACAGCTGCTTCAAGACTCGGATCTGCGAAATTCCCGAGAGTAACTCGCGATTGTAGCGGTACGAAGAGATAGGAGCCGCAGCAAGCGACAAGGCAAATGAGCTGCCCGCACCAGCGATCGAGTTAGCAAGTCCTGCCAACGCTCCATTTACGTGCGTTCTGATTCGGTCGAGATCCTGCCAATTAGTCTTGCTTATTGCCAGGCCGAACAGATCAAACATTTTTGAGGCATTCTCCTCCAATGCATGCGATGACAACACTAGTGACAATGCGGGGTCGATAGATTCATTTGTAGGCCGTTCCTGGTGGACAGACACATTGAGACCGGCGCAGGTGGCACGGACTTTGCCATCAAACTCATCAATCGGCATATTCTCAACTCCCAATTCTGTCAGACAGTTTGTCAACATGGGCAGTAGGGCAATCTTGGATTTGGGCAGCTTAATTGCCACTTTGGATTTAAAGTATGTCAGGCCGTTGGCCTTGGGCGATTCACGTGAGAATATGGTCAGGTTCTTGCGTGGATCCACAGACTTTGCATAAGGACTCTTTTCTATAGACTCGCTAATGTCGGCCATACCGAGACAGGGAAGCAGCGACTTGTCCTCAACCCGGTCCTGCGACTCTAACAGCTTTCGATTCTTTTCCAATATGCCCTCCAAGCTGCTTTGATCATGTTGACCCACCAGTTTCTCGACCAACTCTGCTTCCAATTTATCCTGCTGCTGATTATATTCGCTATCCGGCCGCATAACAAATGTCAATCGATGTTTGCTCTCCATCATCTGGTCAATGAGTCGTTCAAACAATCCTCCCTCATCATACTGCTTACGGAACGCATTGACCTTTTCCATCACTGCCAGCTCGCTCAACGGACATTGTTCGTGCACCCAGCTAGAGGCAGCACGTTGCACTAGCCCCAATCCAAAATCGGCGGAATGATACCGTAGTCCAAGTTGGATCTGATGGACCACTGAATTGATCCGCTCTGCAGGGAAGCCATTATTCCGCACTTGTTCAAGTGTCTTTAGTACAAGCTCCTCCACCCTCGGAACATTGTCGGCAGTGATTCCCTGCAAACCAGCCGAAAAGGTTGTCGTCGCAAGAGAAGAGTCATACCCAGTCCCCGGAGCATACTCACTTCCAATATTCGACTCAATCAACGCCTTGTACAACGGAGCAGCGGGACCATCCAAAAGCAGCGACGATAGTATCTGCATATTAAACGTCGTTTGGGAATTGGTGATTGGGTTGGTAATAAAAGATGTAATCATCTTTATCTGCTTGTTGGGATCACTCATTGGATCAATACTTCCCATGATTTCTACAGATTTGGGATTGGCAAACGGCTGAAATCCATCCATCGGCTTCCTCAACGGTGTAAATTCGCCGCAATCAGCCATAATCTGACCAAGAGTCTCATCGAGCTTGGAAAGATGAGTTTCCAATTCCAGATTACCATAAGAGTAAAACAGAGCATTTGCGGGATGATAGTGGGATCTACAAAAGTCCACTAAATCCCTATGGGAAAGAGATGGAATCGCAAGAGGATCGCCTCCACTCACATGGGAATAAGAGGTGCCTGGGAACATTTGCTGCTGACACCGGGTGGAAAACAGAGATTCGGCATCAGAAAATGCACCTTTCATCTCATTGTAAACGACTCCTGAAATTTTCCACTTGTCCTCGTCCTTTTCCAGCCTCCATCCTTCCTGCCGAAAATCCTCCTCTCGGAGCAAAGGTCTGAATGCCGCGTCCATGTATACTCCCCTCAGATTTTCATAATCGCGAATATTCCGAGTGGCAAATGGATACATTGTCCAATCTCGTCCCGTCCAAGCATTCATGTACGTGGCAAGCGACCGGTTCAGCATCTTGAAGAACGGATCGCGAATTGGATATCGTCGACTCCCGCATAATGCGAGATGTTCTAGAATGTGTGGTGCCCCCGTAGAATCACGGGGAAAGGTGCGAAAGGCGACGCTAAAGGTGCAATTTGAGTCGTCCTTGGCGAGATGCAGAGCGGTGGCACCGGTGGGATGACGCATTAGTATGCCTGTCACTCCGAGTTCTGGTATCTCCCGAATCGACTGGACAGTGAAATTGTCAATTTTGGAACCAGTTGAGAGACTTTTGGCTGTGCATGCGCTCCCAAATCTTCTAGTCCCCCAAAAGGAAGAGCCAGCCAATGCTCTCCTCATATTTAATACATTTGTAAGTTTGAGAGTATATAAAGGTCCAGGGATTCCCATAAAGGGTCTGTCTATGAGGTTCTTGGGCCCGATCTGGTTGAATCGCCCATACCCATGATAAATTAATGATACGATGAACTGCCAGGGACTTGCCCAACCTGTTCAAAGTGAATGGCATTTACATTGTCGTCCACCTTGTAAGCGTAATGGGCACATCCCGTCTCTACCCTTCTATGAACGGGGCACTTCCATTGGTTGGTTCTTTTTCCACGATCGTCAACAAGGCCATTGTCACCTTTTTATTTAAAAGTATAGCGTACTTGGCCCGAGCGTTTGGAG
>MTSL01000126.1:16154-99159 GCA_002794465.1 Paramicrosporidium saccamoebae | reverse complement strand
CCCCCCCCCACATCAATGTGATAAGCATCTGGCGTGGCCACCTCCTGCAGCCCTTTGCTGAGTAACCCCTCTCAATTGTCAGGTAGACGGATCAGCGCCTTCTTTGTTCGAAATGAGCCTATTATCGAGAGGTTAGTTAACGAGGCGCCCTGATCTGACTCAGTCCAGTTCATCGCACAACACTTTGACTTTAATAAGTCAGTTCAATCCTTCTACAGACTCTTTGTGTTGCGTAGCGAGAGTACGACCACAATATGGGCGACAGGGAATTGTTTATTACCAATTGGTACGAGCTCACTGACATAGTGTCCAAATATTGGAGAGTATAATACCCAGCACCTAGCACCCAGCACCCAGCATCCAGCACTTAGCGCCTAGATAAACATTCCACTACTCTACAATTCCGCTACATCCATGGCTGCCATCCATGATACATTTGGGCTAGCAATTCTTCGTTTGTAGCTGACAATACGAGGTAAGAGACTTGGCCGCGCTCGCTTAGTAAGGTTCCCTCTTCAAGTCCAAGCAGCTTTTCTCTTACTCGAAGCAAGGCCCGGTCCGCTTCCTTGTTAACCGTCCCAGAATCGTCAATCGGCGTATCGGGAGCAAAAGTTTCCTTGACAGCCGCATTCAGATTGGCCCAACGATACAAGGGATCATACTTGAACGCCTCCATTACCATCAACATAATGTCCATCTTGTTCCTGACAGCAATCATCACGCTGGTTGCCTTGCCTGTGAACCCGGCCTCTACTCCGGCAAATCCCATACCGTCTACCAGGTCGCGAGTTAGACGAAATGGGACTCGCTCTGGGATCCGCAGCGTCTTTCCAAACTCGAAAATCATGTTCAAGTCAATATGGATCAGCTCCCCGCTATCCTGATCCATCATAATGTTCTGGCAGTGCCTGTCTCCGAGGCCTACAATGTAGCCAATCATCGAGCCAACTGCAGTCGACTTGATATAGTGCAGTCTTTTACAGTACCACTGGTGTATCGAATAGGTCGATTCTAGAAAGAAATGGCGAAAGACTGGCTTGAAGCGCGCTTGGATCTCTTCCATAAACACACAGTGCTTTGACGAGGGGTTAGAGTCGGGCCTTTCAAACTCCCTCTTCATGATGCCACGAGCCTCTTTGGGTGCAATATCCTGTGGGCGGAATCGTGGGTGGGCAGAGTTGAGATAGTCGCCGATGGGAACTGCATTTTCGATCCATTCAATCACACCTGCTAGCGGCTGCAGCGGAATCACTCGGTACGTTCGAAGACTCAGCTGAGCTGTAAGGGGATTTGTTGACAATACTCTGTTCACCAGCCTAAATATCTGCTCCATAACGGCATCCTACAAACATGACATTTCAGTCCTATATATACCTGTCGAACATCATCTCGTCCCTTGACCAGCTGTCGATAGAGTCGCCCATCAGAGCCTCGACACTGGACAATTTTGGGCAAGTTGACACCACCAATCACGCGGTAGCCTTCAGGAGCAAATCCAACAACCGTTGTTAGGCCCGCATAACGGCCGGATACATCTACAGGAATGGACAGAGTGAGCACAGGACAACACAGGTCGTTCATCTTCCGAATACACCAACGAGCCTCAAATGCATGTACAACTTTGGTCGAGGTATCGGGCGGCAGCTCTGATGATGCCATCTCCGTATACGCAGCCCACAACTTTTCAGTGTCGCAGATCAAGTCCTTGATTGCCAAGCATTTTCCTTTGGCAACTATTTGGCCTGCGGCCTGCGCGCGCCTATCCTGAATATTATCACTACACACTAGCCTCCGCTTTGAACCTATTGCTGTGCTCCCACTCGATCGCATTGCGAGCAACTGATGAAGACTGTGGTAAGGATGGTTGCAGAGGATATCTTGAAGGAGGTTCTGCAAGGTAGTCTGAAACAAATCATCATCTTCTGTTTGTTCTGCCCGGGCAACAAGCTGGTACATTAGCGGAATAAATTTGTGGGTCGGAACCTGGCGATTTAGCATTTCATTAATCTGAGGGGCATTTTTAAATGAAAACCACAGGGAGCAGATTCTGAATACCGTCATGTCATACTTGTCACCATGTGTGATTGCTTTCAAGTAATTGGCAGCAGCTTTCAGACCATACGATGCCCTGTCATTCAGCATCCTTTCCAGGTCCAATTCATCCTGTCGTATTTGTCGCTTCAACTCGAGCTTGCTCTTTTCATACAATTTCGCATCTCGTAAAGTTGTCTGCTCGGACAAGTCCTTTCGAGAGTCCACTAGCAGCTTTTTTCTAGCTGCCAGCAATCCCAATGCTTCTTGGTTTTGGTATTGCTCGTCATAAAATCGTGCTGTCGCATTAAAGGCCTTTGAACGCTGGAGAAGAGTGTGCTTGGAGACGTCGATTCGGTC
Source organism: Paramicrosporidium saccamoebae (assembly GCA_002794465.1). Taxonomy (NCBI): domain Eukaryota; kingdom Fungi; phylum Rozellomycota; genus Paramicrosporidium; species Paramicrosporidium saccamoebae. Next base: position 96,768 of record MTSL01000126.1, on the reverse strand, counting down.
TAGATATTCTCGTCGGATTTGATTTGCCGTTTTGCTCTTCATCTTCCATGCATACTTTGATACTTTTAACAAGAGTGCAGTCCTGATCTCATCAAGTGCTGACTCATGATCGCTGCATGCAGCATCGTAAATGACTTGCAGGGCCCTCTCTTTCACGTTAGCCTTCCATAAAAATGTAGCCTTTGCAATTTTGGCCATGACTTGCAAATCTACAAGATCAAGCCGGTCTGCAGATACTTGGATTGCCCGCTGCACCTTGTATAGTTTCCGTGGGTCATTCTTGCTCTCCATAAATTTCTGAAACGCCAAATTTGTAATAGTGCCCCGCTTCTCCGGATTAACCAGCGCCTTGGCACTAGCAACCACAAGTGAAAGTGCAGGATCTGCTGGAAACTGGCTTTTATCCAATACACTTTGATCGGCGACCATGCTACGGAGTACTAGATAGAGTCGGTTGTCTTCATTACAATGATCATATGATGGTGGAACGTCGGTAATGTCCCAGCATTGATTTAAAAGTAAAGACTCTTTAGCGTACTTGACAAGCTGTCGGTCCAAAATTTGATCCTCTTGCTCAAGATCCATCGACTCACCAAGGATTTTTGAATAATTCTGATAGTCCGTATCTGGCAAGGAATTAAATATTGAATGGAATAGCTGTTTATCCGTGCTATTCATAGTTTCAGCCAAGAACAAGTTGACAACATGATCTGTCGTGAAATGAGCAATCCTTCCAATCTCTGGAGTAGCCAAGGACACTTGCAAAATTTTCAGCCCCTCAGCAAGGCATGCTATAAATGACGGTGGGCAACGGCTAGTAAAATCGTCTCTTTTGGCGGGGCTGCTGGCCAGTAGAGCAGCACAGATCCAACGCCCACAAGCGCGGACAACACTGGCAGACTTGAACATTGGCTCAAATAGTGACAGTGCTCCCGTATCCAACAATCTTTGCGCGATAAACTGAGCGTCAGCATCATCCTCGCAAATGGCTTTATCTACCAATGAGGCTTTGGGAATAAACCGAGATCCATTTGGAATGCGCGCGAATAAAAGTTCTTCTGGAACACGGTCGCTTGCAACTGAATTAACCGCTTCACTGACAATCTTTAAAACTTCTGGGCACAATTTCAACGGAACCACATGAAACTTGAGCATAATTTCATGGCAGATGCCTAATTGGACGTCAGACGTGCGCAAGACGCTGTCCAGCCCGGTTTCAGTGCGTCGAGATTCTAGCGCTTTCCTTAGCGTGTCACCAGCCCCCCTAGAAGCACTCTGCTCAATGTGAGCGAGCAGATAGTCAGTGATGCGAGGATGCACATTGGAGCATTTAGAGACAAGAAAGAGTGTGGAACGTAAATGCACAGATAGGAGCGCGACGTCGTTATTACAAGTGTTCATCATCTCCATTAGCAGAATACTCCCATAAATGCTGTCAAATACATTCTTGACTTCCAACTTGACAGTTGAGCAAACATGTGCAAAGCACTGCTGAAACACTACACCAAATTAAACGTCCTTCAGCTACCATACCATCGTCTGGAGTGGAAAGTTCGTGATAATACAGTACCACAAACGCCAGAATCTTGAATAGGGACGATTTGAATCTTTGCTCAAAGTCGAGCGGAGGAAGGGCGCTCTTGAAAAACTTGATGGCCTTTGAAGAAATTTCGCGGTGACCATCGAAATGACCAAGCATTGCTCTTGCAATGACCGGGCAAAAGGCTGCATCAACAAATTCAAAGGCAATAGGCATCTGCAAGCATGACTTGGAACAACATTGCCAAAACCAAAATGACTCTTCCAGTTCTACAACTCCCCTTGTGAAAAAGCCAGCCACTCCTGATGATTTGCCAAGTAAAAAACAGCGAGCCTTCAAAACATGATCCTCAGAGGGAAGAATCATATTCAAGTACTGCTTAGCCTCCACCAAGCGGTCCAGCGGATTGGTAACATTGAGTAGGATCTCATTGATCGTTGCCAGTACAGCTGTCCCCGGAAGATCGTCCCGTTTACAAATTTGAATAACTTTGGCCGAAATGACATCGTCTAAAAGATCCGGATCAATAGATTCCTACGGTATAAACGGCGCGACATGTAGTGTACTGTTTCTGGCAGCATTATTTTTTCTACAACGCCGTGTGAAAGATCCGGATCAATAGATTCCTACGGTATAAACGGCGCGACATGTAGTATACTGTTTCTGGCAGCATTATTTTTTCTACAACGCCGTGTGAAAGAGCCGGATCAATAGGTTCCTATAATGTAAACGACACAACGTGTAGTGTACTGTTTCTGGCAGCACTATTTTTTCTACAATGTCCAAAGAGAGTACTTGCTGCATTTGGTACAAATTCTCTCGAGTGATAGAGGGAACTGATTCCAGATCATAGCTCTCGATGATGGTTGACATTTTCTCGCGCATCCGGGTTCCAATACTTGATGGCTGTCTCTGTAAGAGTTCAAGGCAGAACTTTGTAATGGTAGCTGAATCTACGAGACCGAAAAAATGACCAATCAAGTCGGCACCTCTTTCTAGTAAATCGTCTGAAAGATTTTTGGATAGTCTTTCGAAAATCTTGGCCACATCTTGAATAGACAGTTCATGTTCAACAAGTTGATCCAAAATAAAGATGCCACAGTCCAAAATGACCTGTTCAATTTCATCAGTCTTAACATTCACATTCATCAGCTTTTCGTAAATGGTTGTCAACGTCTCAAGACACATATAGGCTGCTTTAGTGTCGAAATCGTCCATCAGCGACTGAAACTCCTCTTCCACCATACTTGCTTGCCGATTGGACAAGAGGACTCCAATGCACATGGCAATGATGCGGTCATAGCCTGTCTTATCAAAGGACATGCTGTCCACTATAATCGGACTGGCAATCTCGGAAAGATATTGGGCAGCATGGGGCTTGCATTGCATCGTATCGATGATATCAAACAGATGGCCAATTTCAGCATCACAAGCCATTGTCAGAGCAGAACGGAGGATTCGCAGCGAAACTGTAAACAGTGCAACAGATTGCTCAGATGTTACGGCAGAACATGACCACTTTAGCCGCAAAATGTTGCTGAAAGCATCTGGTTCAATAGACTTTATCACCTCATCAAGACAATCTAGCAGGCTCTGACACATTTGCGCATAGCCGCCATTATGAAACTCTTTCCCAAAGACCACGGCAAAAAAGGTTGAAATTTTGGGCATGATTGCAAGCAGCTTTCCAGGAACTTGTCGGCTTTCCAAATTGCTTATCATGAATGCCAAACTATTTATGGCATCTCTGAAGCACAATTTTGCCGAATCTGACCAGAGGATGTCTCTATACCTCGTGATATAATTAAGTGCCATCAGCTCAACAAGCAATGGGGTCAACTCTGCATTTGTAATGGCCGACGACATAGTGCTCAAGTGGATTGAAAATCTCGAAATGGCCGATTTCAGCAAGTTTGCTGCAGATTCCGACTGCAGCGGTCTTGATAGACTTGAGACGACATATTCCAAGACTTGGTCTGTGGGTGGGCTCGGGTAGTTTGTCAGTGAAAGGGCAAGCATCATCCAAGATGCATCGACAGGAGAACATTGGCTTGGACGATTTTGCCAAAGTCCAGAGTCAAACTCGGAATCACGATGAAAGAGACACTTTGACAGAAAGATGGCAGTGGTTTTACTGAGACTAGATTTGGATTCAAATATTGGTACTTTTGGTAGTTTGCAGTACTTTGAAAGACAGCTTAGGAATGGCATGACGGCAGTATTCTTACAAGATTGGGACACCAGCTCCGCGGGGTTGCAAGATTCCAGCCTGTAGCGACTAAAAACTGCCTCTTCAAGTAGCAACTTTGACACCCTGTCGCATGCTGCAGGATCAATAACAATACATGAAGATGCTGTTTCGCATACAAGTACAATCTCCTCCACCAGCCTTGCTCGTTTAACAAATCCCTTACTACTCAGTCCGTCAAGTAAACGGCGGACAATGGATCGGCTAAACACGGGATACGCATCCTTGAGCCCCCGTAGACACGTTTCAAATGTCCGCAAAAGATGGGATGCGACCGCATCAGGGATACCCTGCTCTTCACCCAGCAAATGCTCCAGGCATATTTGCACCAAATTCTTCAAAGTATATAGGTCATTCATTTCATAGGCATATTCTCCGACATACGTCATAGTCTTTGACAATTCCCCTCGACCAGAAGAACTTTTCATAAAAGTACACGTATCGTAGAGAATTCTCACATGATCCCTTGAGCAGGCCAACAGGTGTTTCCTGTCAGAAAGTAGCACATTAATGGCGCGATATGTATCAGGTAAAAGTTCTTCCAGCCTCAAGCTGACAAGCGAATCTAGTACGTCGTCGATGCATTCCAAGATAATGGGCCGACATGTGATGGTAGAGAGAAGGGCTGCCGAGTCTCTCAGCAGCTGTCTCAATTTCGAGAGGGCTGAAGGAAGAATGCAATCTCCCTTGTCGCCATACTTGACCTCAATGGCCAGCATTGAAAAAAACGAATGGACAATCCGATTGCATTGCGCTGTGGTCAGCATCCTCACCCATTTCTTGTCCTTCAAAAGATCTTGAAGCTTTCCCAATGCTTCAGTTCTTTCCTTGGCTCTTTCGGACGTTAAATGCAAGCCCAACAGCCCCACTTCGGCCTCGACTGGTTCATGCCGTCCCGCGAGCATGACTGAAAAATAAATTTCCGTTACACCACCATTTTGGTGTAAATTTTATAGTAAAATTCATAGTAAATTTTATAATAAAATTCATAGTAAAATTCATAGTAAAATTCATAATAAAATTCATAGTAAAATTCATAGTAAACTTCATAGTAAATTTTATAGTAAAATTCATAGTAAAATTTGTAGTAAAATTTGTAGTAAAGATTCATATCCTATATCCTATGTCCACACACCGACATACCCAAACACTCACACACTCACACACTCACACACTCGCACACCTACACGCGCCCACACACTCAGGCATCACAGGTGGGGTTCATGTCGTTGTAAAACTCTTCCAACTCGACCAGGTCAGAAGTAACACTATCATCGGGGTCCAGTAGGTCAGTAAACTTGTACTCGACAGCTCCATTTTTAAAGTCGGTAAACTTGGTGAATGCTTTAATAAGCCGTCTACGATCGTCCATTGACCGTCCAGGAAAGTGCACTGCAAGATCTCCTGGGCCATACCAGGGAAACTCGGATGAAAAGGCCCGGAACCAGGTCTTTTTAAAGTGGCATCGGTATTCTGCCGGTTTGAAGGAGTAAAGGGCAATCAGGATTCCTTGGTCAGATAGCCAGTAGCCTCCATCCGAATTGCACACCTGAAGCCACCCATTTACAGCAGTACCAGCATCAGGATATTCAATCACAAATTCTCCACAGTGGGTCTGGCTCATCTGCAGCACATCCTCGAGGAAAGTCTGGGAAAATTCGCTATTTTTGACAATGAAGCTTCCAGCATTGACAACGCCTGTCCAGGTGGGGTTGTCAGGAGGTCCAGCTGTGACAACCACGTCAAAGCGATCATCAACAATGTCTTCAAACTTTTTGCCAAAGTTCAAAAAGATGGCATCGGCGTCTGCCCAGACGACCCAGTCATACTGTTTCCCGCCAGTGGCCTCACCGCCATTGAGAAGCTCTTGAACAGCAATATATTTGAAGTAGTAAAAGTTTTTCATCTTGTCCCTGACACTCTCCATCTTTGACTTGATGACAGGATTAGTTTCGGCATCATAAATATCGTAGCCGCGGGCCTCGGCGTACTTTTTCTTATTCGCCCAGGTGAGCCTGCGGAGTTCTTGGCCATAGCCATCGGGTGAGTAATGGGTGACAATTGCAATCTTCTTGGGTGCCTTGGTGCGGCCAGGAAGACTCGAGTACAGATGGATCCGGCCTTGGAAATTACGACGCTCGCCAGAAATGCGGGAAACTGCGTTCCCAATCAACCCAAAGAAGAGGGCGTCAAGAATTAGAAAGAGCAAGAGCCCCAGGATGGCCAGGCGTTTGGCCTGCGGAGGAATGTTCTTTATCATCCTATCCGCCTAAAAACACAACAGGAAGACAAAATCAACAAATGTCTGTTAAATATTTCCTAATTTGGAAGTACACAACACATGTCCATTTTGGTCACCAGACAATACAAATAGGTGGCTCATCGTCCGCAGCACCATGGCGAACATCTCCTCCGTCTTCTTTGCTTTCTTGGCCTTTGTTGCTGTAGTGCTCTGCACGCCCGAATATGTGCGCGAGCTTGACCCAGATAGTCTCAACAATGTAAGCCTGCCGGATTCTTTGCTTGACCACTAGGCGATCCACAGCGGAAAATTTGTCTTTGTCAAGTTCTATGCCCCGTGGTGCGGACACTGCAACAACATGAATCCTGCCTATCAACGTCTGGGATCTTACTTTGGCGGTGATGGCCGTGTTACTATTGCGCAAATTGACGCCGACCATTACGCCCGCATCCGCAGACCGTACAACATTGGAGGCTACCCGACTCTAAAGCTCTTCCATCCCTCCGGCCGCGTTGAGGACGCCGATTGTGGACACGATTTTGAATCGATGAAGCGCTTCGTCGAGAGCAGGATCCGTAAATAGATCTGAGTAAACGTTGATGATCCGTTTTAGTGGGGGCTCACGCTAGTGTGAGCAATCCCGTTCAGCTTACTGGGGAAAACTTTAATGACCTAGTCATGGACCCGAACAAGATTGTCTTGGTCGAGTTCTATGCTCCCTGTGCGCAAATCATAGAGTATACTCATTATAATAGGGTGTGGACATTGCAAGCGACTCGCTCCCATTTACAAAAAGCTTGCCACCTCCTTCAAGGACAATACGAATGTTGTGATTGCCCAAATCGACTGTGAGAGCCATGCAGCTATTGCCACACAGCACAAAGTTGACGCCTTCCCAACCATCAAGCTCTTTGGAAGGGACAACAAGGTCATTGACTATAATGGTTCCAACAGTCTAAAAGGGCTTTTGGAGTTTGTCAAGAAGCATTCTCCCAAAGAGTGGGCCGACATTCATTCCAAAGACTATGGAACGGATCGCACGATGGACAAGTACGTCAGAGAATTTTTCACCAATCCCGACTATCACGAACGTGTATATGAGCAAGCTGGCGAACTGGCACGCTCCACCAAAGACTTGTACCCATATCATATGGCTATGGAGTAATACTTTAGCTCGGCAATATTCTATGTAAAGACGTTGGAAAAACTTGAAGCTCACGGACCGGCATTCATATCGCGCGAACTGGATCGTCTTGATCAACTCATTGAATCAGCCTCAATAGACGCGGGCAAAATGAATGAATTCCGCAAACGCCGTAACATTTTGGCGCGCATTGCTCAAATTGGAGGCATTCCGATACCCTCTCAAAAAAGTGAGCTCTAAACCATTAGTATTGCTGTAAAGTGTATAATAAAGATCCTGTTAATGCAAAGACTTGAACTCGAACTTGAACTTGAACTTGGAATCGAGCTTGAACTTGAAATTGAAGTTGAACCTGAACTCGAACTTGGAATCGAGCTTGAACTCGAACTCGAACTCTTATTTTCCTACACTCCCATTGTCGTTCACGCTCATACTCACAATCACCGCACTCATCACACTCACCACAATTACCACACTCGCCACACCCATCACACTCACCATACTCACACTTTATTTCTTCTTCTTCTTTAGTGACTTTTTTACTTTGCTCAGCTCCACTCCGCTCCCAGAAATACGAACCTTTCCAGGAATAGTACTATTTAACTCTGTATCAGTGACGGATCGGATCAAGTCTCTTTCACGAGGGGTACCCAATGACTTGTTTTCGGATAGCATGAGAGAGACGGCAGTTTTTGCCGCAGTGCCACGTTTGAGATTCCCAGGAAGTAACTTTACGCGATATTTGTAATGTTGCATGACTGAAAACGGTGCAGCTGCGGCAATGATGCCCAACGTAACTTCTTCTGGAACTGGATTCCCGACAATAGAGTCAATGTAGCCAAGCTCACCGATCCCAGGTAATTCCTCCTCCAGTGTGTCGTCTTCCACAGTAATCTTTGCAGGAGTCTTCTTTGCAGGAGCCAACTTTACAGGCTTTGGTAGTTGGACCATTTTAACTTCAGGTTGTTTTGCTTTCGAACCCAGTAATTCTAGTCGCATCTTGCGCTCCTCGTCATCTTGATGCCTGTATTTTTCCTTTATTTTTTTCTGCTTGCCGTGCTTTCCACGAGTACCAGCACCCGCACGAGTATCCGTACGAATATCCACAAAAGCATCAGCACGAGCAATTTTCTCTTCTTTTTCCTCTTTCTCCGGTTTACGTGTCTTGGTGGGCTCAATTTGAAGTGACTCAACCTCTTTAGTCGTGGTGGTAATGTATTCTTCCAAATCTTCAGATTGATCTAAAAGTTGATCCATGTATTTTTGCTCCCTGACACTAATGGTGGGATCTTTTCTGACAACCCCTCCGGTATCGTCTCCGGTAATGTCGGCCTCGCGGGCGGCCTCTTTGGCAAGTCTGGATGCTTTGCGCTTGGCAGATGATTCTTCGTCCAGGATAAACATAAAGCCAAACCCAAGAATAAGAGGGGACGGAGGCAGGAAATTCTTTTTGCCCCTGATCATAAAAGATCCAGTGGGTAAAAATTCACCCGATGGTGCAGTTTTGGAGACTTGGCGAGCAAATACCCACCAAGCCGAAGTGACAATTTTGGCGTCCCAAGCCTTACTAAAACACAGTGAAAACGATCCCGCTTCAACAAGTGTCCGATGTGGTATTTCTGGTGCAGTGTCGCTGCCGTCAACTGGTTTTCGGTGGTTCTTTACAATAACGGATGATGCTCCAGGCAGGTCGGCATGAGCATAGACGTCTCCTGGCTTTAAGAGTCGCTTAACCAAGTACTCATTCTGGTGCATGTCCTTTCCGGAAATGACCAGATGGGCGTCAGAGCTGATAAACCAATTGTATTTTTCAAACCACAAAATCTTTCTCTTGGGAATCAAGTGCTGGTCTCGTCTCTTGTCCTTTTTACTATCAGCCCTAACTTTTGCCTCGGCAGATTTCATTGCCTGTTCAAAGGCCGATCTGGTCCTGGCTAGTTTTTCCATGGCATTCTTTCGCATTTCATAGTATCGATTAGCATTAGCATGTCCACCGAGTCGGATATCTACTTCAACCAAGACAGACTCTGATCCAAATGGAAGCTTCAGCTGAATCAAAAAGTCAATGAGCATCAGCTTGGATATTAACAGCGCAGTAGGACGTCCCTTGGACTGTTCAACTTTGATCAAGGCTTCAAGATCTTTCCAAGATAGTTCATTCTGCAGCCCAGTGTTTATCACCAAAACTGCCTCCTCCACAGGCTTAATATTGGCCTCAATCACTTGAGCCAGGAATTGGTAATTCTTAATGCCTGTCTCTAATGAAGAGATGCGGGATTCTTGCTCTCTCCTAATGGCATCAAACTTTTTGACAACTGCATCCTCAACCTGACGCTTGCGATCCTTAATTTTGGTCTCTTCCAACTGATAAAAGTACTCATCTGCAGCCGAATTAAAGTTATCAAACTGACTGCTATTCAAGGAGAGGCTACCTAAAAGTGGACCAAATTCAATACTTCTGCCCGTAGGAGACTTGCGAATGAAACCAGGCATTTCATAGTCTTGACTGTTGAGTTTGTCTGCCAACTCTCTAATCAATTCAAATACTCCAGGGAGCTGGTCTTTCACCTCGCACGCCTTTTCGCTGCCATGCAGGCCACTTTTTTTCAGACAAGATTCAATCATTTCTGCAGCAACTGTTTTAAATACCGACCGAAGACTATTTTTTACACTTTCATTGCCAGCACTCGCGACATGTTCCAGTAACACTTCCTCTGACGGAAGATTGAGGTTTTGGTACGACAATGCATCATAGACCATTCCCACTGTCAATAGCTTCCTTTCCTCGCCCGTGTTCTTGTCTGTTACCTTGACCTCTCTGATGAGGCTAATGACCCTCATTTGGTGGTCTGTCAAAATAACATTCCCCTAAAAATATGATACAAAGCACATGGCATGTACCATTGCGTAAAGCTCTAGAAAGAGATGAAAGGTCTGTTCCGGACGAGTGTCATGGCCAAACTCGAAATGAACTACGCGATCAAACCCAAGTTGTTCAAATTTCGTCAGCCTCCTCTCTCTAAGATGCTTTCGAAGCTTCCCGGCGAAGGCTGAAGGTAGCACGTTGGGATTCTCCCTGTCAAAACGGGTAGAGTGAATGCGTACACCTGACTCGATTAGCAAAAGAACTTTGGCATCCTTCTTGGTGAATTTCAGTAGATATGTCCTTGAATTCATATCATAAATATTCTGAAGATGTGCACCGACTAATGACGGTTTTAATTCGACAGTTGCTGCTCTAACATCCAAAGAGCTGAACCGTGACTTTGCCTTTTCCTCCATTTAAATGTCCCCGGCTCCCCAAGGAGGCTACATACATGTACAAGTTGCGAGTTGTGAGAATCAATCAGTAGGCTCTTTACTAATTATTAACACACAGACGGATCGACGAGATATGCTATTGGGTTTCTTCCTGCCAGACTCATCTTCCCATTACACAGTTTAATGGTGGAATTTATTCATTATGATGCAAAAGACTAGTCGTAGATAAGTGAGGGGAATGCAATGTCAGCTGTAAAGCATCCATTGTGCATGTCAGTGTTGTCCAGCCGGAATAGGAACAGTGCCAGCACTTCCCAAGCGTCCTTGACAACCTTTTTCTTATTCTCCATGTCAGCCTCATCGCTGCAATGCTTGGCTACTGAGGTATCGTAAATATCAAACATTTCCTCGCGAGCCTTCTTGACGGCCATATGCTTAAGGGCTTGATTCTCTGCACGGCTCACCAGCTCCTTGCTTTGGTCCAGAACAACAGCAAGTGCCTTGCGGAGTTGTAGGCGGTTACGGTTTCGGACAGCCTCTCTGCTAGTGATTAGAAAGTCTAGCGGCAAGCCTAACCTCCATGGTTTCCTTTTGTCCACCACAGCCTCAACAAAGGACAACAAAGCAAGAGCTAGGAAGAAGAAGACAAATCGCATGGTCTTGTTGTGTCCCTGACGTCCGTTCCGCTCCTTTTATAGGGATTCGTCATCTACTCCACTCTATCTCAAAATTGCAATCCTTTCCTTTTTGGGCCAACGTCAACAAAAGGCCTTCCACATTAAGGGGACAATCAATTCATTGTAGGCAATACCTAATGTTCTGGCGTGCGCTACTACTCCTAACATTGGTCAAATTGATTGCCGCTCAGGAAGCCGAACGCTTTGAATCAGTGATCATTGGCCTTGGATGGAACACTTTTGCATTTGGACCGGCTGGGAGCTCGGTGGGCGATGGATATCGGGTAAATTCGACCACTCCAGTACTGCTTCGAATTACCGACTTTTCCTGCTCTGGAGATCAGTTTGAAGTCTTTGTGGATAAAGTGTCACAAGGAAACACTAGCGTTCCCATCTTTGACAATTGCCTCACCTACACGGCGGATCCAAATGCCGCCTTTTTCTCTACCGTTGGTTGGAGTCGCGCATACTATATCCTCCCCGCAGGACCTCATGAAATTACACTCAAGACTGTTCTCTCCCCCTTTGGCGAGGGTCTTGGCGCCATCCGTTTTGATTATAACACGTACTTGCAGCCTACATAAATGAATGATACAATCTCGTCTTTGTTTACACCTTCCTTTTTAGACTGTGCGGCGCCGTCGAGAGGCATCAATGAAGGCGACAGTGCTGCCACACTCTCGCTTGCTGTTGCTCTCTCTCGTGCTGTTACTCTCTCTCTTGTTGTCGTTCTCGGCACCTGTCACCGGCTCTGCACTACCGACAGTTGTCGGTGAGGTTCTTGCTGAGCTCGGTTGTGGATGGTACCTATTCAACTTTGGACTTGCAGACACCTTTCCTAGAGTCAAATTCATCCTTTCCTCCGACAATGACTTTATTATGCAAGTGACAGACATCCAATGTCCCGGCGACCGCTTTGAGATTATCGACGATGGAGTGCCTATTTACATGACTGCACCTCTAAGCTCAAGCGTGGCCAAGAACTGCACCGAGAAAATCAACAGCCCATCAGTCGCCTTTGAAATGCCAGATCGCTATAGTACCCTATTCTCGTACATCCCCGCGGGCAATCACAACATTACCATCAGGGTTGTCGAGTCACCATACACTTGTGGAGTTGCAGCGATTCGATTCGACGAAAACTATGCCGGTAACGATCCACGCGCAAAGTTTGGCCATAGAAACTCTGGACATGTAAACCGCTAATCCCGACGACTGGTAAATGGCTGACAATAATATGCAAACCCCATTCCGTCCTGATTCGGACAATAAATTCTCGATTAGTAAGGTCGTAGAATTAGTAAACAAACTTGACGGCGCCCATCTCTGCAGCCACTCAATTGCCTATATTTGACCCCGAGTGTCCCTCATATCACCACCAATCCATGCTAGCAATTCAAAAAGTCATCATTCTAAGTCTCGTAGGACTAATGGCAGCAGAACCGATTGGAGATGGGTGGCGCCAGCTTTCGTTTTCAGGTGCTGGAAGTTTTGCTTCAGAAACCTTTGCTTGGAGCAGCGCTTACTCGGTCATCCTTTCCATTGCCGACACTGGAGAGATGGGTGATACGTATACTCTCTATGACAATTCCACCCCTCTTGCCACAACAAGCGTTCCCAACCCCCAGCCTGCAAACTCTACCACTCTCGATCCCGAGGTGGCCTTGTCAACTCCGCTGGGATGGTCAAAGGCTCAATTCCTAATTGGTCCTGGGGATTATTCTGTCACGGTGCAGGTGAATTCGGTAGGCTATGTTGATGCCGGCGCCTGGCTTCGCATTGATAATGACTATTCAATATAAGTAGTGTCGATGGTTATGTGACGTAGAGGCAGAGGGTTGATTAGTTTGGAAAAGACCTAGTTGCTGGTTATTTGAGGACTATTACTATACCACTTGGGAGACTATAAAAGGGCTATTGGATTAAAAATGAACGGGCTCTCTTCTCGCCTGACAGTCCATACTATTTATCCCCACTACGCGGCAGTTATAAGCAGTCCAATATTCAAAACTGGGAGTGTAAAGGCCCATTTAAAGTCGTAAAGACCACAGGGCAGGACATTCATTCGTATGTCATATTATAGACAGGGTACATGCAGAGACATGGCCCGATGTGGAAGTGATTAACAGTCGTAAACAACAAGACCCGGAATCGCGCCCATCCCTGCTGATGAAGTTTGTTGGTCTTGTAGCTATACTCGTGACCCTGTTCTTTGGCGTCACGACCTCTAGCACACCTCTTCTTGCTTACACAGTCGGGCAAGGATGGATTCTTACCGCCGACGGCGGCGCTCCAAATGCGAGTCCCATCATTTCAGTCACACTTGGTCGCCCAGGATACCTTAAATTGACTGACCTGTTCCAGCCCGGCGATATTTATAATATCTATGTCGATTCTGTGCTTCGGATGACGAGCTCAACACCCCATCCACCTACTCCCGGCTTTTCGCAAGTTATTGACGCAAACATGGCTTACACTACACCGGGAGTATGGTCCAGTGCCTACCTTCCACTGGATACCGGCACATATACCATTACGATTACAGTGACGGATCCTGAGTCTCTTAATCCTGGTTGTGCAGCTGTCCGCATTGACTACCAATACTATGAAGAGGTAGAAGGATGAACTAAAATGGCGTACTATTGGAAAATAAACTGTACTATCGTTGCCCATCATTTTGTGATGTAGAAGACTGATTAGTTGGGTATTTGAGGATAGCTCCCTAGTTTGGAGAAGGGATAATCAGAACAATCGATGAAGGATAATGTTATTTGTGAGACTATAAATGGGTCGTTGGATTGACTGAATAAATTCTCTTCTCGTCCCATCTCGTCTCTTCCCGCCTGACAGTCCATACTATTTATCCCCACTACGCGACAATCGTGTTACTTGTCTTATAAACTCTAGTCAGTCCCAATGCACCGGCAAATTTATTGGCAGATCAAATTTAATGATTATGGATCCAGTGACGCCAATGATTCATATTCTGACGTAACGCGTAGGCAGCCGCAGTATTGGAGATATTGGCCGCTCCAAGAGTGTCATTCACCAGATGGAGAACACCATTGACAAGTGGGATATTCCCTCGAACAACCGTTACATTTCCGTTCAAGGTAACCGTATTATTTTGCTGCACACTGAGCATAATCTGATTTCCATTCAGAGCAGTAAGATTTACTGTCGTCGGCTCTGTTTGATTGAGATAGAATAGTTGCGGAAGGACGTAAGAGGTAGCGTTAGATGGTAGGGTAGTGTTTGCCTGGTTTATCGGCAAAAAGACGGTAAACGTTTGGTTTCCACCCAACATTTCTGTTGTATTCAGCGGTTGGGAAATGTTAAACGCATTCAAAGTGTAATTCAAGAACAATGGAGGGATGAGCACCCGGTCAATTAGATAGACATGCCCATCACGAGCAGGATACGCATTAGTGACGTAGGCAGTACTATTTCCTCCACTATGCACATGCGCTTCGTCGGGGGTCACGTGTGAAATGATGACTTGTGACATATTGACTCCTTGGTAGCTGTGATCGTAGGTCATGTTCAAGGCCGATGGGATAACTGTAATGTTCATAGAGTCGGTGCAGTTATAAAGGTTGCTATAGGTCCCATTCACAAGATGATACGCTGCCATCAAGGGAATGCATGATGCCACATCCTCGACACGCAATGCTGACAAATTTCCAGACAACAGACGCGGACAATCAGTGACATTAGTGTCAGAGCAGTTCAGGTTTTCGAATCCAGTGAAATCAGTCATGTTAAAAGTACCCCTCCATGCCTCATCAGTAGGAGCAAACAATGTAATATTGAGTCCATCGGTCGTGTTCAAAGAACTCAGGGTTGAATTAAACAGCGCAGAACAATTCGATCGGAGGAAGGAGCGTGTAATGTTCAACTGTCTGCTGTTGGCAATCCATGGGAAAATGTATTGCTGGCATGACGCATAAACCAGAGAAGCTGTCAAAAATATCCAAAAAGTCCAATTCATCTTTATGGCAACCCGAAATATCCGGGTATTTATACCCACAGGCGGATTTAGGAGTAGCTACAGATCTTAGGGGTAACTATTGATCTTTAGGCGATGAAACTTTGGATCCCAAATTTCTGGGCTGCCAATCTCTACTTTTTAGTCGTTGGCCGCGGTGTCAAAATAAATGGGCGACAGGAAATTGTTTAGTACCAGCATAGTGGCAGTGTATAAAGACGTAAATGTACTAGAGGATCCATCCTTTTATACTTTGGACAGATATTAACAAGCTGATCATTTACCCACCTTACATATACACATGGCGGCGGGAGACGAAATTTATAACTAAACCTCAATCTAATCAGCTTTGCCAAAGATTGCCACTTTCAGATTCTTATAGGCCTGTTCAAGGTTGTCATTCACAACGACAAAATCATGGAAACCCGGATTTTCGTCAGCATAGCGCATCTCACTTTCCGCAGTCTTGAGTCTAATTGCCAGTGATTCGTCAGTTTCCGTGCTGCGCGCCTGGAGACGAGCGCGCAGCTCCTCAAAACTGGGTGGTTTAATAAAGATGAAACGCGGACAAAGGTCCTTTGCAGCATTTTTCACAGAGTGCACTCCTTGCAAATCAATGTCCATAATGCACATTTGACCAGCTTCCACTATTTTGCGCACTGAATTGATAGAGGTTCCGTAGAGGTTCTTGGAGAATTCGGCCCATTCGAGAAAGGTTCCTCTGTCACAGAGATTCTGGAATTCGGAGCGAGTCACAAAATGGTATTCACGACCATCCTCTTCACCAGGTCGTGGAGAGCGCGTCGTGTGGGATGTGCTGTATCCAAAAACACCCGGGTGTTCTTGCACCAACCGTTTCAGCAGGGTCGATTTACCACTACCGGAGGGCCCAGAAATGACAATCAAGGGCTTAGTCGACGCCAGAGAGCCTACAAGCTGAAGCTCGCCAAACTATTCGTACCGGATATCATTCGACAGCGCGCAATACCCTGAAAGGTATTTGTGATAAAAGTCCTGCCCCCAATCATCCCTAAAAAGGAAATACATTGTATACTTTTTCAGTACAACTGCAGATACGGACGATTGTACTAAATCAAGAGCTATCATGATCGATCCACCAAAGTTGGCAAAAAGGTGTCTATTAAATCACGTGGGATATATATCTTTTAAAATACAGATCCTATAGTCCCGATTTTATAATTCACGTCTCATAGTCCCGATTTTATAATTCACGTCCCATAGTCCCGGTTTCATAATCCACGTCCCATAGTCCCGATTTCACAATCCACGTCTCATAGTCCCGATTTCACAATCCAGGTCTCATAGTCCCGGTTTCATAATTCGTACCCCATAATTCGTACCCCATAATTCACGCCTCATAATTCACGTCCCATAATTCACACCTCATAATTCACGTCTCATAATTCACACCTCATAATTCACGCCTCATAGTCCACGCCTCATAGTCCACGCCTCATAACTCACGTCTCATAATCCACGTCTCACAATCCACGTCTCATAACCCAGATACCTACGTTCACAATACACTCATATTCCCTTCAATAGGAATATCACTCGACAACAAACAGTTGACCAATCAAATGCTGCGGATGGTATGACTCATTCGACAACATGGTCATCGGCGGTCAATAAATAGCAACACCAGGGTCACTTCAACCGGCTTTCCCTCACTCATCATGTCACAATAACTATCCATCCACCGGCCACGCCGCCTTTTAAAGCCTCCAAAATGTTTTAACCCTACTCTACTACAACTATTACCCTATGACAGCTATGATAAGTACTATAACTTCTGCCTTTCCGACCCCAAGACCTACAGTTCTCGAAGACTTTATTGGAAAGCCACTCCCGGAGCTCTTCAGTAGCCACTTTTTTGACATGCCGTTTCTCCACAGAGATGAATATGTTATGGAAGATGCCAGCTGCGAGAGTTCTCAGTCGGGCACCATTGTTGAAGAGATTTTGGACTTTTTTGTTGATCCTTCCAACCCTTCGCGCATGCTAATGTCAAGGGCAGCCGTCCCTGATTCCCAGGCCGCTGCTCAGAGTGTTGCTGTCCAACAGCCCCCCTTGCTCCCTGTACCTTCTATGCGTTCCAAGGCCGCGCAGCCAGCAACTGCACCCCGAAGACGTATCGAGGAGAATGTCGAGATGAAGAGGGAGAGAAATCGGTTGGCGGCTGAGAGGTGTCGAGCTAAGCGTAGCAACCTTATCTCGGCTCTCCAATCCGAAGTCGAGGCGTTAAGGGCTGACCGAGAACGTCTTCAGCAAGAAAACAAAATCCTTCTAGATGCATTTGCCCGATCGGGTGTTAAGCTTCCTGATCAGTATTTTTGTCCTTGGAGCTAATAAAGTTTTGGAATGTCAATAGTGCGCCTCCCACGTAACATGATTATCTATAGAAATAGCAGAACCCCTTTAGTAGACTAGACGTAGCCGATAATATACACTGCGTCCCAGAGGGTGCATTTATTTTCTAGCGCTCTAATGACCTGGTGTTCTGCTGTTCTAGTGTTCTGGTGTTCTAGTTCTCTGGTGATCTGATGCTTTATCAATCCAAGTTGCCCACTCATAATAGATTCGAGTCAACAAGTGCAAATATCTTCCATAAATGTGGGGGCACCGCCGCAGTGGGTATCGCCGAGAAGCACACTGGTTCCACCGGCTTAATCGACAGTTGGAGCGGCAAGTTTTGTGGCTGTAATTCGGGTAATGTTTCGACCAATTGCTCCCTATCTTTGTCCTCGTATTGTTGTTGGTGGACACGCATCGTCAGGCCACGAAGCACTTCGGGAGAGACAGGACCGTCTTCATACACATCGGGAACATAGACAGCCAGAATCTTTCTGATTTGCACCACGTTCAGCTTGGGACAGGCCTCGAGGAGCACATCCAAATCAGAGGCGACTCGTGTCTTTGCCAGCTGCAATAGCTTTACCGCCTGGATGAGCGGCTCGATCTGGAGGAGAGGAGAGGTGGTGGTAGCTGCAACGTTTGAATGGCTGGTGGGACTTGGAAGAGTGGAAGGCGAGAAAAAGTAGCCTGGATGTTTGGCTTGAAGCGTGTTGGCCCATTCCTCGAGCCGACTCAAATTGTACTGGATCTGGATGCCCCTTTTCCAAGAGGCATAATTCTTCCTCAGCAGAATCTGGTTAAATGCGGCCGAACAGAAATTGCTAATCACCGAGGAGAGCAGTTGGATCACAATTTCCGCTTGAAGATGGCATGATTCCATGGCATCGGCGAGTTCTTCCAGTGCCGCTACCAAGTCATCAATCCCAGCGCCTCTCTTTCCCGTGACACCCAACTCGCCAGCAATGGCTCTGGCAAAGGGTAACATGAGCATCTTTAGCGATGATTGCGGCTCGGTCCTTCCATTTTGCTCAGAGGTGAAACCCGTGAGACCCTGATGATCCAGTAAGGCGGCAATCCCAAGTCGTGAATAAAAGCGAAATAAATCCGTCATCCATGCCCGGTACAATTCCTCAATTACCCGGGCCACATCTGTCCTTAGCTGCAATAGCACCAGCATGTTCTGTGATAATTGCCCATCAGTAGGCGTCTGATCACTATCATTCAAGTCGGACACTGCCCATTGCAAGAAGCACAGGAAATCAAACAGGTTTGCTATCCAAAATGCCAACTTTCTGTCGGCACTAATCCCCACCGTACTAGTCGACGTAGTGCCTCGTCTTCCATTCATAACAAAATTATCATGGACAGCTATGCAATTCAACTTGATGTGACTCAACACCCGGTCCAGATACGATTTGACCAATTCTGGGCTGGATCCAACTTTCAGCCAACTCGAAATCCACCGCTCGAATATTCTACACGGAATACGGGCCAGACTTTTCATGGCCCGCTCATCTGGCGTCTTGGGAATCCGGGCAGTCTCCACAACCTGCAGCAATTCCGCCAGACACCCTGGATCATCCAAGGCGTTCCGCAAGTCCTCCTATAATCAATTAACAATCTCCATCAACAGCTGATTACCTGGTCAGAACTGGTCGCTTGAATCATTGCCGGTCGGGTAATTTCTGGCAAATTCAGCTCGCTCAACATGCCAATCTTGGAATCATATGAGAGCACCCTCATATGTCTCATACTCCTCGGCGGTGTGTCAGTGTCTCTTAAAATAATATTGGCCAGCGACTGATTGTGGCTAGGAAGACGGCCAGCATTCGTCTTCTCCAGTCTATATGCACAAAGCTGCCTTGTCAATTCTTCGTTTCGTTCAAATAGCTCGCTATTTGCAATCTCAAGACTCTCAATCATCTTTTCAAATGACTCGATCCTCTCTTCAAATTCGGCCCGCAAGGCAGTTACCTCATCCAAGTGCACCGCGGCAGTGTCGCTAGTCCGTTGTTCTTCTTGAAGCCGGGCATTTACACCCCGCTCATAAGACAAGTGTTCGTCGGCAAGCTTTAGTTGTAGTGTCAGATCCGCAATCTTCTGGTGCAGCATTTCCGACGTTTCCTTGAAATGCTCCACCGACCTAGCCTCTTCCTTGTACTTGAGCAGCTGTGTCCAGGCAATATTTCGTCGATATCGAGATTGTACTGCCAGTGCAATCAGCACCTGTGCAAGATACGACCGCTGGGCCAAGTAGCAGCGTACTATTGTTACTACGGTGCCGCTTGCATTCGTCTTGTGCAGCTCTTTGGATGCCATCCGCGCAACAAATCGGAGATGCACGGCCACAATTACACTCAAAGCCTTTTGAGCAGAACGCAGCAGCCTTTTTGCGGCAAATCGAGAGTATACGGTAACAATCTTATATGAAGCTCGTTCTTTTGCCAACTTTTGATACACGGTCCATCCAAATAGCCTCCGAATCACAGTAATAACGATACCGGCCGATTGAACCTTCTTTTTCATTTCTGCAACTGCCAATGCGCTCCTGACCACGCTTTGTATCCGCGTGGCGGAAAGTATCAATTTTGTTGTCCGTGCTTCCTCCAAGGCAGCCAGCACCCCAGATCGCATGAAAACGCGAGTCTTTCCCACTTGGAATTGGTCCGGTGACATTTTAAACTCTCCAAGCAGCTGCAGACATGCCGTGCGCGGATCAGCGATTTCTGAAAGGCAGCAAGGATCGGCAGCAAGTAATCTGAAGCGCTCCAAAAACTCTGCAAACGGCCAGCGACCTGGATATCCCGCCGAACTAATTCTCACTGTCTCTAAAATTCCACACGCTCGCAGCTGCTGAACCACGAATGGCGCATCAAATAGCATTGCTTCCTTTTGTTCGTTGGGTTTGATACATCGGATGTAGTGTGAACGGGTAGAGGAGATGACGTCCATCAAGTTGCCGAGACTAGCCTTAAAGGCCATTCCTGTAGACAACTTTACTTCCCTTCCCTTGAGATTCTCCCTACTGGCGGCTAGAGCGTTGACACCAGGCGCTAGTAAGGAGCGGACAAAGTCATTGGAAGAGTTGCTAACAAATTCTAGCAAGTCTGTCGGGACTTGGTCGCGATTCTTTTCAATAAAGCCATGCGACATATAATCAACATCATAGGCAAAATGCTTCACTGTAAATTGTCCGTCCACAGAAATTTTGGGACGCAGCAGAAACTCGCCCGTCTCGGCCTTGGCATGTTTATCATACAGCTTGGTTACAAAAGAAGCATCCGACCCATTCGGGAAGCGACACTCTTCATCCAAAAGATCAAGCACACCAAGTTTAGATTCGATCAGGTCAATACAAACCTGATTATCATAAAACTTTACAAATGACCAATCAATCCCTTCGTCCGTGTACAGCTTTTGTTCCAAATCAAAAACATGCTTGTTAAACAAATTCTGCAGTTTTTCATTTGCATAATTGATGCAGAATTGCTCAAAAGAGTTTATGGTGAATTTTTCAAAGCCGTAAATGTCCAGGACGCCGATAAACTTTTCGCATTCTTCACTGGGAGAGAGATTTGCATTGAGTCCGTCCACAATATGAGTAAACAGTGCCGAGTAAAGATATTTTGCCAACGAGTCTCGAGCTGCCAAAGCCTGCACACGGCTATTAAAGGCATCCACAACTTCGTGTGCAGCAACAATCTTTCTCTTAACAAGGTGGGCTCCAAGATCAACAATCCCAAGGAGCTCGCAGGCAGTTGTCAGTGCAGTCACGCGCTCGGCCCTTATGCTGGCATGACCATCGCCGTCTTCATCAAAATCTACATTTCCAAGATGCAGAATGGCTGCAAGTATCTTGAAAATCTTCCATTGCTGCTCTTCAGAGAATCCAGCAATCCCCATCGCATTCTTGGTCAGGCCAAACTCTTCCAAGTCATCAATACCGTCAATGGTGCCACAGCTGGCCAGATAATGAAAATCGGACCATTTTGTCAAGCCAAGCTCACTCCTCTCTGCTTCTGGACATCCAGCAAGTAGCTGGTAAAAAATGTGAAAGTTCCTCTCATCTTCTGCTTGCACGACAACTCGCGTCTTTTCCAAAAGATACGTCTTGATGGCCGCTCCCGATATGAGATTTGTCTCATTGAACAATATTTGTACATACTTGCCAAATCGGGAACTGTTATCATTGCGGATAGTCTTGGCATTGCCAAACGCTTCCAGAATGGGATTGGTAGCGAGCACGCGGTCCTCTACTGTAGCCTTCCGCAAATGTTCTGTGGACTGCAGGGACGGTGTCCCAACTGCACACACTTCGGCAAAGTATCGCATAATGTATTTTGCACTGATTGTCTTGCCGGCCCCCGATTCGCCGCTCACAATGATGGATTGACTGGTTCCGTGAATGCAGAGCGACCTTAGGGCATCCTCTGCAATGGCAAACAGGTGTGGTGCCAATTCCTCGCGGCGTTGCTCATTGTACGCCCAGATAACTTCGCGTTCATAGATTGGCTGTCGACAGTAAGGATTCACAGCGGTCAGGACTATCCCCGAATACGTGTATATGCTTCCATTAGCATAGCGGCTTCTTATTGTACTCAGCACTAAAGTAAGTCTAGCCAGCACACAGTGTACCAGAAGCTTCGTGGAGAAAGGCGAGTCCCGTGAGATCGTCAATTCGCTCCTCCCCCAGTGTCGTATTGCGCGGCAAGACTGTGTCTTTTGGCAAGAGCTCTCGTTCCTACAAGCGTAAATAACTGATACAGCAGGAAACTTTTCCACTCTCCTCCAATTCCACCATGGTCGTAGAGAGCACGGTTGCTGCCAGCCAGCTTTCATGCTCATCAGACACCCAGATGTGCGAGCCCTACATTCTACCCCACTTTCCATATGCATACCTCCTTAAGGGTAGGCTTTCCCACCTGTAGGTCTGTGCCCGACCGCACATGGTCAATAGGTACCATAGCAAGAATCGGTCCAGAAGCAATAACAACCAAACAATTTTATTGTTTTCCCTTTTTGGACGAGCCAATCATCGAGTCTATAGTGAGTCTATGAGCAAGTTTATGAATCAAGCGGATTTACAAATCAAAGGGCTTATGAATCGAACCGAAAGAGAATCCGTCTAGTATTAATCTAACGACGTATCGTATCGACCTGACGTTAGATTAATCCTCAATAAAGAGCCCCCCAATCAATTATCAACTCACACCTTGCATGTATCAAGTATTTATTCTAGGCGACACTATATGTATCGTCATTTCGAGCCTTTCGCCGCGTGTACAGGGTATAGCAGACATGTCCGGTAACTGCCAATACGGCAACAATTCCCACTACAAGGGCAACATAATACAATGCTTTGGTCTTGCTCTTCCCATCATCTACGTCGACTTTGGGCGGAACGGTCGTGCTAGGTGCTAGTTCCTTGCCAGACCACCAGCTTGAAATGTAGCTAATCTTTGGCATCTTCCAATCAAGCTTTTCAGCATTAGCACGTTTCATGCAAGCATCAGTATCACCAGAGCCAGCTTTTCCCAAAATCTCCCGTCCAATCTCCCTTGCACAGGCGCCTTTGTTCAGTGGATGATGGCCGAGGTTCTGGAATTTAAGCAGGCGCTTTTCCATGCCAGTCGATTTGTCATGAAACTCGGATGTTGTAGAGAGCGGAGTGACAAGGTCCAATGCCCCGCCGATAAAGAACATTTTCGTATTACTGTTCTTGACAGAGGAATAGTCATGCGAATGCTTCCCCAAAATCTTTTTGAACTGCTTAATGTATTTGTGGTAATATTTGTAGAGGATGCAGGGCGAGGCCAGCCCCAAGGGGGCCGCTCCTTGGCACGGATGATCCTTCTCGAGCCCCATGTTAAACACTTCGTACATCATCAAATAAGCGTTGGCAAAACGGTTAATATCCACCTCGGAGCCGAACGTGGTGTATCGTGAAAAGGGATTCTTTGCGTCCTTGACAAACTTTATCATCTTTGGCAAAATATCTTTTTTGTATGTATCGACGCTTGGGCAGAGATATGTTGCACTTAGAAACGGAAGGGTGATCATGGCCGAATGATAGTCGCCAATCTGAATTTTGCCTTGAAAGAATGGCTGCAGGAATTCCTGAACTCGAACCCAATCGGATGCATCTGAAGGCAGCAGGCCGATGGATTCCTTCTTCAGCGTTTCCATGAGAGCAGTGGAGCATTCGTTATATCCTGGTGACCCAATAGAGGCCACAGCGTTTCGCATTTGGAGTGGGCTCATTCCATTAAACTGGTGCCTGCAAAAGTCGTCACTTTCACACAATTTTAGGAAACTAGAGTCATTCTGGATGTGTGTCCAGGAGCCAGGAACCAGGCTGGATTCGAAAACTACGGCAGAATAAGTCTTATCAGAGCTTTCCAGCACTTTTTTGGCAATTAGGGCCCCAAAGGAGCGGGCATGAAGATAGACTTTGCCGGCAAATCCGGGATCGTCCTTTACTCGATTCACAAGTCTCTCTAAATCACTGGCCATTCCACTAACATTCAACGACGAAATTGACAACTTGCCGCTCTGCGACTTGAGGTCCTCGTCCAGCGAGTTCCAGTTCCCAGATGATTCATCGAAAAATGGCGTCCCGTTTGTCGTGCCCCTTAGGTCGACTGCATACAACACAAAATCCTCTCCATACACTGCTCTTAGCTTTTCCACCTCGGATTCCCAGTACTTTGCGCCCTGTCCAGGTGCCGGAGGGAGCAGAAAAATGTGTGCAGAGGGATGGCCGCGAGAGAACCTGACAACTCTTGTTTCGTGGCTTTGGCCAGTGTTCAGCTTGGCTGCAGTGATAATGTATTTCGTTGCGTCAACATCCTTTGGCTTGTAAGTTTCCCATTTGAGGTTCTTTGCCGAGGCCACGCCAAGGAAGACGGCCAACGCGAATAGCTTCATTATTGATGACCCTGATTGGTTGACCAATTAAATGAAGTCTAAACACGATTGGGCCACATGGTCCAGGCGGGTAAGAATGGGAGTAGGAGCGGGTGATGGTGGGTGGGAGTGAGGTAGTGAGAGATAGTGAAAGTAAGCATATGAATAGTACATTACGAAAAGCATATTGCTATCATGTTGACAGGTTTGCGATAGATAATCTACTCTAAAGAATACATCATGTAAATAGTTCACTGAGAAAGTACATTGGCATCATATCGACAGATTTTGGATAAATGGTTCTTTACTACAAACCTCCCAGTAAAGAGTTTTTACTAAAAAAACCCCCCCCCACAGATCTTTATATCAACTTATAAATAAAATTTCTGCTTGGTTTGGCTTTTGTACAACACAGCCTTAACGCTAATAATAAAGAAGGGACATTACACTTTCAATTATATTATTGGCTTGCCGAGCTACAGTGCATGCTAACTAAACTTTACACGTCAAGATTGAAAATCTTTACTCATTCTAACCTTAGGATTAGGCAATGCTAAAGCTTCGGAAGCGAGTTTCAAGCGTCTGGAGACTCTCCTTGAGCTCGTCTTGAAAGTCAGTTGACTCGTTATCTGCTTCATATTTGGCCAGTATTGCCTCCAACTTGCGCATCTCGGGAATTTCAAATGCCCCAGGGTACGCCATTTTCACAGTCATCAAGACTTGCTTGGCATTCTTTACGAGTTCAGGGAGCGCCTTGGTAGTGGCACTGTTCTTGCACGCCTCCTGGTTACCCGTGGCGGAGCAACTCTGCAACTCGCTACGGACGCTCGTGGCAGAGTTTCCGAGAGTTTCCAGGTTAAAACGGATAGCGGGGTCCACCTCTCCATACTGGCTTAGGAGGCCCAGAGCACACTCAGTCAGTTGGCCCTCCGGGCATCCCTCGAGCTGTTGTGAAATGGCGGCTACTCCAGCATTGTTACTAACAAGTTCGTGTTGCAGTTGGCGCAGCTCGTCACCAAATTTTGCCTTTGATAGGACTGCGACAACAGACGTGAATAAGACGGAAGTGGCAATGAACTTCATTAGACCAGAATGACCCCGGCAAGGGCCCGTGTGCAGATTATGACTTGAGACGCTATATAATTGGCTACAAAGAATCAGCTGATCATTCTACCATTTTACAGCAATTCCGCGACCACACGACAATTTTTTACGATACCTAACTCGACTAACACAAGATTGAATAGCAGATGGGTTTTATTAGCAACTTGGTCTCATCCCATATTCTGAAATTAGAAGATTTCGTGGTGGCCAGAACAGATTAATACTTTTACGAGGAAGAATCACTAGCCGCGCTGGATTCAGATTCTTCAGGGGACTCTTTCGCTTCACTCTCGCAACCATCCGACTTCTGGATTACCTTACTGGATCGTAGTGCCGACTTTATAAAGTTACGTGCCGTCCCAACCGCATTTTGTAACTCGTGCAATTTTTGATTAGACTCTTTCAGCTCGGCCTTTAACTTTTGGTTCTCGCTCAACTTTTTGTTGAGGGTGTCTTGCAGCTTCTTGCATTGCTGCTCCAAGTCCCCCTGGGCACGAATCTTGCTATGCAATTTGGCCTTGTAAGCATCTTTCACAGACTTGTGGTATGACCTTAGAGATTGATTGACGCTCTTTGTAAAGGACTCTTCGAAAGACTTTGTAGCAGTGCTCTTCAAGTCCGGGACAGGAAAATCAGTCGAAGAGGAGCTGGAAGATGCAGCTCTATTGCTCGCCCTTGAAGACTGGGATGTGGTAGCGGGACTGGATGGGCGCTTGCCAGAGCCACGTGAGCCAGACTTGGCAGGTTGCGCTTTCTTGCTCTTTTTCTTGGGCTCTGCCCCGTTCACTGCTTCCTTTTGACCGGCAGGAACAGACTTGTCTAGCAAGGTGCGGACTCTTGGTATGGATTTTCGTCGCTTTCCATCAGTGGATGAATTCAACGTAGAAGTAGGATTTTTTGAATTAAAAGTACCGATAGTTAACACATTAGTCAGCATAATCGGTCCGGCTGATGCTGGAATGCCACCATTTCTCTACATATTAAGAGTGGCCACAGCCATACCAGAATTCGACTAGCGTCAGTGAACGTAACAAAAAGGCAGAAAAGCGAGGCGATTGATACAATCATTCTGCTGCATGCTGCGTCACAAACTGCTTTATATCCCAGCTCACAGCATGGCCAATCTGATTGCTTCTACCAATTATGTTATACGAGATCGATCTAAAGATTGCATCTTGTCAAGAAAAATTACAGAATTTACTTAGAGACATAGCCGTGCATAGAGGATATCGAAATAGGGTCGGATTAAGAAAGTATCAGAAAAATAGATCATTCTTAACCTGTCATTCCACCCGCTTTGGCGGTTATTCGGCGACTTTGGGTGTAGCCTTTCGCTTCCACATGAATACCGCCGCTGCACCACCGGCAATGAGCAATATTGCCATGATTGACACAATCCAAAGGATAGAACCACCACCTCCGCCTGATGGATTGGGCGGATCGGGAATGTAATGTTTGTTAGCATCAATGGCAGAGTCAAACCATGCAGTGTATTTTGGCATCATTCTAAAGGTCCAGTCCAGAGGGGCACTATTCACGGTGGCGAGACACGAGTTAGTGGCACCAGAAGACTCACCCAACAACGCCTCTCGATAAATGGGCCGAGCACATTGCCCTGCACTGATGAGCGAATGGCCCAAATTGTCATAGGCCAACATACGTCCGCCAACCGATTGAGCCAGTCGTGCTGCCGCGCGATACGGCGTCACCAAGTCCACTTTTCCATGCACAAAGTACAGTTTGACCCCGCTTGGCTTCTTATTCCATATGGGATCCCGGGGTACAACGTATGGCTTGAGGAGAGACTGATATTGCGCATTGAAAACAAAACGAGTCATGCAATGATGCATGAGAGTTGGTTTTCCACAAGAGGGGGACGTAGGGCCGGCTGTGAGGTTATATGGCTCACTGCAGAAAAGCAGATTGTTGACTAGCATGTTCATTGTTCTTGCATCAGCAGCGCGTGCAATCACGCCAGCAGCAGTGTGACCACCCATCCCTGCCACTTCACTGATGATGGCTCCATATGCACTTGGGGTGGCGCAATGGTGAGTGGTCTTGATAAAGGCGAGCATTAGCTGAGTGGAATGGTATCGATTGCCCAATGACTTGCTTCCTTCCAATAGGGGCAGCAGCAATTCATAGAGTCGATACTCTCGTGACATTTGTTGATTTTTCATCTTCCCCAACACCTGGTCGAGGATGGCAGTGCATCCATTTAGAGCCGGATTCAAAATCTCTGCAAACATTTTCCGAGCATTCTTTGGATCACCGCCAAACTGTTCCTTGCAGTATGGATGGCGGGCGCAGTTTTCAAATAGTGATTCGTCATTTTCAGGATCGAATAAGCCCTCAAAGGCCAGAATGCCGTCCAGAATGGCCGCATGGAAGAGTGAGCTGTCCAGCTGCAGCGCCCGGTAGGCCCATACAGCACCAAATGAGACGCCAAATACGGAAAGTTTTGAATCAGCGGCAAATTCAGGAGAAGCCTTGATGGCCTTGGCTAACTGCAGCACATCTTGGGCAGCATTGGAGAGGGTGATGGTGCCTATTGGAAAGGGAGCGCTCTTTGCCACAGCGTCTAGATTGTTCCGCCATGAAAAGTCGCCCTGGGGAACGATGGGCTGGGATTGGGCAACCCCTCGCATGTCTACCAGATATAGTGCCACTGAGCCTCCCAGGAAATTGGCAATATTCTGGACATGGCCCTCCAGGATGGTTTCGGACTGGCCTGGCCCACCAGGGAGCATGATCAGATGAGTGGTGGCTGTGCTGCCACTGGTCATATAGCGTTTGATGAAGAGTCTTACCTCGCCCCCCGGGGGAGTGTATTGGGCCGGGACGGTGAGCACAGTGGAGGAGGGAGAAAGACTTGTGCATTTGCAGCCCCCCGCGCTCGCCGTAACCCAGCTCAGCTTGGGAGCGCCAGCCAAGACGTCTTTAAAGACTATGGCAAAGATTGCAATGATAATGGATAGAAGATGCATGTAAATTTGCCTTGCCCAATCAGGCCATAATGTATAAACAATGTCACGTTTGTTTATTCTCCAGCCAATCAGAGTGGGAATTGCATTTTAAGTTAAAAGTTAAAAGAGACAGAACATTGCATTGAACTCCGGGCGGCATGGTACATTGAAATCTAAAAGTATCCGCCATGTTGAAATTCAAAAGTACCCGCTACACTGAACTCCAAAAGTAGCCGCTATATTGAAATTCAAAAGTGCCCGCTATATTGACATTCAGACACCCTCCTATTTCATGCTGACCCTCATAGTTTCGTCTCAGTGGCCTTTAGAAATCCTTGAATCTTGACAAATAACCGGACAATTTCCACATCAGTGTCAGTCAAGTCTGGTACGCTGGTCGGATGGGCAACCTCGTTGCGTTTTTGACATATTTCCGCCAACCGGAGCACATCGGTTACGCTAATTCCATGACGTCTCAAGGCTCTTCGCATCGTCGGGTCTTCAATCCCGCCGCGTTTAATGAGCTGCAGGTGCAGGGACTTGAAGTGTTCGCCAAATTGGAGGAGGGTTTGGACAGATTGCAATTTCCGTTGGGTTTCGGAAAGGACGCGGACCTGTCCCTCCAAATGGGCCACTCGTCTGCTAAGATCCACCAGTAGGTCGAGCACCAAGTTCCGACTGTTAACAGTGTACTGCCGACCCCTCCTTAACATGTGGAGCATTATCAATTGATACTATAACTGGTGTTATGGCCAGTGTTATGGTCAATGTTTGAGCGTGTTTTATTGGCTGCTACCGTGGCATCTCCACCACGACATCACCACCAATTGCGGGCAAACGAGTATTCGCCATCAAAGTTCCAACCCGTTTTGCACGCATTGTGTTTTTGAAGACAGCGTCGTAAGAGTGGCATATAGCGTCGCGCGGAGAGGGTGATGGCCCGGAAAAGAAGATTCAGACAGGGAGCAGTAGGAGCAAGGGCATGACCCATGTCATTATACAATAACAGCGTCTTGGCGCGGGCGGTAATGTTGGCCAGCCATTTGATGGTGGCGGGGGGCGGAGTGACCAGATCAAGCGCCCCTGCCAACACCACAACCCGCGTGCGATTTGTCTTGATGGGATTGTAGAGGAACCGATCGGGCGAATAGAGAGCACGTCGGAATACTTCGTAAGCGCGATAATAATGCTGCCAATTGCCACATTGATCCGCCACTGTGTGTAATCCCCGCCGACACTGTCGTGGTCGGTGCGGATAGGAGAAGATTTCAGCGACGCAAATCCACGAATTATAAAAGTCGTGCAATTGGTGTGTGTGACGACCTTCGCGGATACGGCCACTTTGAGTGATACGTCGTAGAGCAGTGATAATACGGCTTTTGAAAAAGGACGGATTGGAACATTTGTACGCCTGCAGCATCAGAGGCACAACCAACATGGAGGGATGTCGACCATTCTGATGATCACTGACAGTTCCCCGCAGTAAGGGTCGCACAAGATCCATACTCAGCTTTGCTGTGCACTGATTCTCCCGACGTCCCGTCATCACACGATGATATGCTCTACGTGCAGCAGGAACACTGCCTATTTTGGCAGAACAATGCTGGTCCTCACTACAAGCGGCCCAGAAGAGGGCGTCATTGGACGGGTGGAAACGGCCCCGGATCATGGAGGGACTGTCCAAAATCAGCCATGCAAAGAGATTCGGATAAATCGACACAGTACGTGCCGCCAACAGACCACCATAAGAAACCCCCAACAACGACACTTTTCCCGTTAAGGATTGGGCCAGCAAAGCCACATCATGTGCTGTACTCGTAATGGTGTAATCGCCTGCTGAGGAGGGCACTTTTCGTCGTCGCCACGTGCGATCCGTTGCGTTATACAAACGGGTGCTCCTTCCAACACCGCGTTGGTCCATTAGATAGACGGCCCAACCGAATTTTGTGAAATGGGGCAGATCGGCGCGCCAGACGGAACTGCGCTGGCCCGGACCGCCCGCCAGAAGAATCAGATTATTAGTAGTTGTATGACTGTTGGCATAGCGTTCCACATAAATCTTCATCTTTCCAACGCCAGTCTCGTGATCTGCAGGTGTCGTCAGAATTCCCCGTTCACGCCACATGTCCTTGTATTTCTTTGGTTTGCCCCAATACACTGTCTGTTGTGCAAGTAGAAACATTAAAGGAAGTATTAATATCAAATAAGCTCTCCATATAAAAGTCATAGTCCACTTTGTCGAATTGAATTGAGATAGAACGGGGCGTGAGGTGAATCGATCAGAGTTGGATTGAACTGGATTGAGGTAAATCGGGTCGAATGGAGTCGAGTTGCACTAAACCCACTGCACTACGCTACACTTGCTGCACAGCACTCACTACATTTTACCCGTCCTAACGCTGCTTTTCAACCCCCATGTCGTTCATACTATCTAACCCACCCCGTTAACGGTCACTGATCAAGACGAATCTATTTTATTGCAGTCGGGCCAATCTCAGCTGCGGCTGCAGAGTCAGTAGCGCATCTCTTAGCGTCGTTTGTGCCTGTGATACATCCGTCGCCAACAATTGCAACGCGGCCTTTCGACGATTCGAATCCAATCCAGCCACCTCTTCTATTTGCGTGATGGATTCAATTTTCCCCCGGAGCACCGTGGCCAATCGGTGGATTTCCGTCTCGTCAGGTTGTGCCAATAGGAGTGTTAAATGTAGAGCCGCTGAGAGCATTTTGGCCAAATGAAAACGGCCCAAATAGACTAACAGCGACGGCATGTCTGGGGGGAGGGGTGTCTCAACATTATCACGTAGCTCGGCCAGAGATTCGTCTACATTTCCCATTTTTCCCAAACTATGCACAAAGCTGTCCTGCAGTTTGGTCACCATTTCAGCTTCCCCCGTACTGAACAAGTCTGGCCACACTAGCTTTGCCTCGCTGGCCTCAATGTTATCCAGTAATGCTCCAACACCCTTTAGTTCTCCCTGTGCCTTCTTTAGCTGTTGTGGGTTCAATGCCTTCAATTTGCTCTTTAGCTGGATTGCTGCCTGTGTGGATTGGATCTGTAGCTTTTCCAGAGCGTCATTTCCACAAAACTCGTCGAATAGCACTGCAAACGGCTTCTTCAGCTCACTCCGATCAATTTTGCTGTCCTTTTCCAAAAGGGGCGTAATTCGGTCCTTGGTAGACACTACCATATCTGCTGTCGTCCGGCCCAGCTTTCCCAGAGTACTCATTCCCGCTGAATAAATGTTCTTCCCCAACTGACTTACCTGCGACACGGGTGATGGTCCCTCACCCCCACTAGTGCCACTCGTGCTAATCGCGTCGGGATTATCCACATCGTAAACGACCTCATTGACGCTGCTAGAGGACGAAATTGGCTCAATTGCCACCCCCACCGTCGATTCAAGTCTTTTGATCCCCCCAATCAATGCTTGCCCAATCTTGTCTGATGCAAAGTCGAATGTCTTGTCAAAGCCGGACAACCATGACCCGCTTGTCTCGCTGTCGTTGGATTTCGCCGAGTTGGGACTCAGCTTATCCAGTAGAGTTTTGATGGATCTCGGATCTTCCTCTGTCTCGGGCAGGTTGGGATCCAGTGCGTCGTAAATCTTGTCCACTTGCGTACTGACAGTTGAACCGATTCCCGTTAGCGCTGAAAACATTCCTCCCCAAGATCCCAGATATGAGTCATTCTGCGTCGTTGCAGAAGTAGCGTTACTGGCAGTAGCGGTAGCAGCGGCGGAGAGTTTGTCCAACACTCGTATCCGATCCGAGTCTGTGCTACTATCTGATTGTTCGGCAATTGGGTGCTCTTGATCCTTATTATTGGACTTGGGGGGTTCTTGATCGCTGTTTTTGGGTTTTGGGGGCTCTTGATCATTGCTCTTAGGCTTGGATAATTCTTGAGCATTGCTTCTAGGCTGTAGGAGTTCTTGATCATTGCTCCTAGGCTTTGAGGATTCGTGATCGTTGCTTTTGGGTTTGGAGGATCCGTGGTCACTGCTCCTAAGGTTTAGATGCTCTTGATCATTGTTTTTAGGCTTTGAGGGCTTTTGATCATTGTGTTTAGACTGGGAATGTTCTTGATCACTACTCCTAGGCTTTGAGGATTCTTGGCCATTGCTTTTAGGCTTGGAGGGCTCTTGATCATTGTTCTTAGGCTTTGAGGGCTTTTGATTATTGTGTTTAGACTGGGAATGTTCTTGATCACTACTCCTAGGCTTTGAGGATTCTTGATCACTACTCTTAGGCTTTGAGGATTCTTGGCCATTGCTTTTAGGCTTTAGGGGTTCTTGGTCATTGCTTTTAGGCTTGGAGGATTCGTGATCGTTGCTTTTGGGTTTGGAGGATTCGTGATCACTACTCCTAGAGTTTAGATGTTCTTGATCATTGCTCTTAGGCTTTTGGGATTCTTGATCGTTGCTTTTAGACTCGAAGGATTCTTGATCATTGCTTTTAGGCTTTGGGGGTTCTTGATCGTTGCTTTTCAATTCCAAGTGCTCTTGATCACTGTTTTTAGGCTTTGAGTGTCCTTGATGATCGTTTCTAGGGTTTGGGTGTTTTTGTTCATTGCTTTTGGGCTTGCTTTGATCACTGTTTTTAGGCTTGGAGGATTTCTGATCATTGCTTTTAGATTCTGCAAGCTTTTGATCATTGCTCTTAGATTCTGCAAGCCTTTGATCATTGCTTTTAGATTCTGCAAGCTTTTGATCGTTGCTTATAGATTCTAAAGGCCTTGGGTCGTTGCTTCTAGACTCCAAGTGCTTTTGACCATTGCTACCAGATTCTTGATGGCGGCTGTCAAGTTTTCCGTCACTTGACTTTCCAATATCCAAATCTCCGTCATTCGACTCTTCGTCACTTAAATCCCCATCATTTACATCCCCACCACTTACATCCCCATTATTTAAATCTCCACCGCTCAACTCATCACCCAGTCTCCCATTGTTAAAGTCTGCATCGCTAGACTCTACGTCACCTACTAAGGCTTCCTCAATAACACTCTCGACGGCACATTCAATGTTACTCACAATTTCATCCATATTCTCTCTCTCCAATTGTGCAATAAATTCAGTGCGCTTGGTCTCAAATTCCGACTCTGACCCCTCTGTAAGAGTTAGTCCAGTCAGGGCCTCTTCAACTACACTCTCTATGGCCCCTTCAATATCCCCAATGACCGCCTCAGCTTCTTCTTTATCCAGTCGCTCAACAAATCTAGTCCTCTGCTCGTCGAAATTGTCGTTGGCACTTTTGTTCGCAGACTCAGTGCTCCCTACACCATTTTTCGTTCCGGTCAAGAGCGACTCCTTCTTAACGACTTTGTCCTTGGACTCTTTGGCGGGTTTCAGAGAGACTACCTCACTCTCCGCTAAACTTGGTTTTTCGTTAAATAAAACCTCCTCAACAATTTCGTCTACAATCCTTTCAACCTTTGCCAGCGTCTCCTCAGCATCAATGGCGTCGTGAAACTCCAACTCGTCTGCGCTCGACATGGCCTCTGATTGGCTGATCGGCGGACAACATGGAAATTACAGAAATGTAATGTATTGTGTGTTATGCAATTAATGAATGCTTATTTCCCAGAGCGGAATCTCTTGCGTCCGCTCTTTTCCTCCTCGCGCTCTTCTCGCTTGCGCTTTCGCTCCTCGTTTACTTCCTTGGCCACCTGTGTTAAAGTGTTCTGAGTGAGCTGATCCTTAAAGGCCCTAGTTGCCTCTCTCTGTGACTTCAATTCTGTGCCCTCCTGCTTATAGATGCCAATGAGCTCCTCCCTAGTGACTGCGAGACGACGTGTGAGAGCCTGATGACAAGCCTCTTCAAAAACCAGGATGTCGGCCTCGGCGAGGGTCAACGTACCAGCCTTTGCAAGGAGAGTGAGGAGATGCTCGCCCTTCAACTTTAGAGAATCATTGACAGTGCTGTAGAATGGCTCCAATAAGCGTCTGGCCTCCTGAAGCTCCCTGCGTGTCAAGCCACCAGCCCTCTCGCTGCTGCTAGAGGAGGATGAAGAGGAGCTTGCGAGCAAGATGGGACGAGTCACGTCTCGAGGGCGGATGGTGCCTCGAGGGGGAGCGGTACGACGGGAGGCACTGACGGTTACCAGAGAAAAGAGACAGAATGAGAGAATGCTTTGAAGACTGCAGATCATTGTGTTTTTTAATATCACTTTTGGCCAACTAAATAGAACGACGATCAATATCACTGATTAGGTAGATTATTCCATATTTTCAAATATTTATCAATCGGGCATATTCGTTCCCGACTAAGAATACCTTTACCCAATTGAAAGCAATCTCGACCTTTACTAGAATTGGAATATTGACTACTGCACAGGTTGCAAGTGGACCTAGATGTTGACTAAATCGAATAACAATGATAGATTGAGATTTTAGTGTCAACAGTGAAAAGGGGGTTCAAACTCGACTCCAACAATCATAGAACTACAAAACCACAGAACCACAGAATCACAAAACCATAGAACCACAAGATCTCTGGTCTTATTAATGAAATTTGATACACTAAACCCTTGTAAGCACATTTTGAATTCAGGCTCAATAGTCGCAGGTGGGGATTTTATTACACAGACACAGACATAGACATGGACATAAACCATTGTAAATGGCTATAATGGAAAAGTAAACTCATGATCATTGCCATGTGGTCTGCCGGCTCGGAGCGGGTTGGTCCGATCCTCCTCGGCTCTATGGTTGTGGGCTGTGCTGGCAAACGCATTCCTCCTCCCAACCCCCTTCATTCCCCATCTCGTCTGCACAGCCGTCTTCAGCTCGCCTCCTGCTTCCTTGGCCCGTGACTTTGCCGCATTCACACTGCCCAATGCCCACTCCCGAATCGCCTCGTGCATTGCCGTTTCGCCCATGCGACGGGAGATCAGGATGCGTGCAAGGGCGCGATTCTTTGTACGGAGAGAGGAGTGTAGGGAGGAGACGTAAGTAGTGAGCGTCTTGATGACATCCTCGCGGAGGCGAGAGAGGGCATTGTCCTCTTCTGTGCTGCTGTAGCTGGAGGTGGAGCTTGAGAATTTTACCGTCTGCTTCTTGCCATGTCGTCTCCCACTCGTCGACGCCAGGAACGCCAAAATGATGAGAATGCCGATGGAGGCAAAGTTCATCTTTGCGATGGCACTAGCAGCATTAGCTCCATAGACTTATTAGTGCAACAATCTTGCTAATATCACATATGTAGTTGTATTGGTATTTAGGCCAATCAGCGGGTGAGCTGTAATGACCGTGGTTACAATTCTTCCAGGATAACTCTAATTTCATTGGACATTTTCCGTCCTACCGCGGCCAGCACGCCTCCAGAAATCTTGACACAGTCTGCCTGATAGCACGTGACAATCTCCTTTATCAAAGCGCAGGTAAACTTGTGCACGGCTGAGAGCATTTCGTCAGAGGCGACCAGTTGCTCCCTCAACGTTGCCAGCTTCTCCACAGCAAGAGCAAGCGTCTCTTCGTATTCAGCCTGGAGATTACTTACAGTTGTAGCAATCCTCTCCTCTGGCTGTCCACTCATCTTGGCTGCCGCAATAGAGGACATCATGGACGATTGTTGAATGGTGCGCATAATAATGCCCCGTCCCATAATATGGGCCACGACCTCGTAAAAGGAGGCCTCAACATCACAAAGCTGTTCGTCCGCACGCTCAAATATCCATTGAATAACGTGTTTTGGCAACAAGATGCGGTAATTAATGAGACGCTCAACGGCAAACTCAAAATGCAGCATACTACTCCGCCAGAATGAATAGAGCTGGTCGAGGATGAACATGTTGGCACTCATCTTATCTCCGTGTTTGGGGAGCAGCAATTGGAAAAGGGAGAGATATTTTTCCACCACAGTCAACATGTGCGAAAGGGACTTGGAGCCCACTTGCAAGAGACTTTGCAGGAGCACTTCACGCTGCACAGCGTCCAATTCGTCATCATCCGCAGCTCCCAACGACCGCTTAATCTCCTCTATGCTCCCTCGGCTCTGAATCTGTTCTGTTATCCGTCCCGCCATCTCTGCTGCATCGTCATCGCTGTCGGCAAATTTGAAGTGTGGACAAACATTCTCAGGCAGCATTACCTTGAACTCTTCGGGAACAGTGGGCGCAACTCGGTCATAGTAAGAGAGACGCACCAACTTTTTCAGTGTAAAGCGCACAAAGACGTACTGCATGGACGTTGGCGGTGCCGTTAGGACAGCCGACCAGGCGGCCCACTTCCACTTGTAATCAAAATTGCTCAGATGGTGGGAAAACCACGAGGCCAATCGGTCTGTAGCCACAAAGCCGAGTTCTTCGAGTTGGTCATAGAGCATGAATAGACCTTTTGCCATATTGGGAGGAAAGGTCCTTGATAGTCGACAACAGTCCATCAGCAGCGTCTCATAGACGAGAGCCGGCACCTTGTTGCTTCGGTTGCGGAGCAACTCCCCAAACAGGAACTGAACAACAATCTTCTCAGAGGTGCCGTACGAAGCGGGAATACCGTTGAGCAGCAAGTCTGCGCACCGACGATGATTAAGCTCCATGGACTCTAGCAGGATACGACACCACAAATAGACAGTCCATTGCTCATAGTCGCCACACTGGAAGGCATCTGGAAAGAGCATTAGCGGTTCAAAGGCGGCATCCCAAGAATCATCAGCCGTCACGGCAGTCACAGATCCCAGGGGAACTGACAGCGTATTATCAGAGGAATGGGGTTCCGGCCGGGATGCATTTTTCATGCAATGCCATACGCCAGTAAGATCCTTAGGAACATTGTCGCCACGTTGGGCACAAACAGTAGCCAGCAGTCCATCCAGTTCGGTTACCGGCGCCAATGGTAAGGCAGCACAGAGTGTCCATAACACAAAATCAGTCGCCTTTCCGCCCGTGCAGGCCAGTAATGCCTTTCCAAATTCCACAAAGCAATCCATCCCCAAAACGCCCTCGGCTACGCATGTCGCATAAAAACGCACCGACTGCACAAAATGACGCCACGGACCAGCAGCTGCAAAGGATGGGAACTGGGCAGCAACAGTCTTGACCACTTCACTGACAAAGTCGGGCTTTTCCTTCCCAATCAACTTTAACAATCGAACATAATACACCAACTTGTGTGGCAACTCAAGAATACATGCCACCACTGCTGGCACCATGTCCTGCATCTCTCCAACAACCATTGTCGCTGTTTGGGCTACATCTTCTTCAATGGTCAATGTAGGATGCGGGTTTCCGAGGTTGAAGATGGTCTGCTCCATGGTGCGGATGGGATCCTCCCTATGTTCCTCATCGTGGTAGCTTCGCTTGCGGAAGCGGTCAGCGCGTGCTAATAATAAGCGAAAACAAGTTGGTAGCGTACGTTGAACAAGTCCAGTCATTGCAAGGCGAGCACCCTTGTCCAGTTAATGTATTATTCTTTTAAACTATAGTCGCGCTCAATCACCCCCAATGATGGATGGGGTAGTGTATACGTCAGTACGTTTCTGTCGCAAAGCTGGGATATTACGACGCGTTTCTTCAGCTTGCAAAGGATTGATTTCTGCATACAAAATTTCTTCGCCCTCTCCCGCCTCGGCCAGTACCTCACCCATCGGCGAGACAACCATTGAGTGGCCATATGCCTTGTAGGAGGCCGTTGGATCCCGGGCAGGCGAAGCACTGATAACATAGCAGGCCTGATCAACAGCACGTGCGCGTTGCAGCAAATGCCAGTGCAAGGGGCCGGTGGTGGTGTTGAATGCGCTTGGAAACACCATAAGATTGCAGCCACGGGAGGCGAGGATGGAGGAGAATTCAGGAAATCGCAAGTCGTAGCATATACCCACGCCGATTCGGAAACTCTCGCAATCGAAATGTTGAAATCGAGTCCCTGCAGACAGTGTATCCGACTCTTTGAAGGAAATTTTTCCGGGAATGTCAATATCAAATAAATGCATCTACCATCAGTCAGTGTAGATGAGAATAGTACCTTTTGATACTTAAAGAGGAATCCAGAGGGCGAGTAGACGGTGCTGCAATTATACACCTTTCCATCTGCACACTCTGGGATGGTGCCGCCAATCAGCCAGACATTGTTGGATTTTGCTGCTGCAGCCAGCTGGACACAAGTGTCACCCTCTGGAACCTGCTCCGCATACTGATGAAATAGAGATGTGCTGTAGGGAGAATTGAAGCACTCCTGCCGGTTAATCCACATTACGCAGTACTGGAAGAATGACGAGCTTGGCACCAGCAGTAGCTGCCTCCCGAATCCGTGCCATTGCTCGTTTAACATTTAGCGACTTGTCCTCACCCACCAACATTTGTATGATTGACACTTTCATTTTACGGTGGAGCATGATCTGATTGGATGTCGGGGAAGATGTATTGTATTGTATTGTATTGTATCGTAGTACGGATCGTATTGTTACACTGCTACGTACTATTATCCACTAATAACCAGTACCCTGATACTTCAGCTCACTTGTACAAATGTCTAATTTATGGATTCCTAACTCGCTGGACTACAGTATTCCCGCACTCCTCAGATTATTCGCAAGCACCGTCTCCTTCACCGCCGCAAACACCAGATCAATATTCTTCGTGTCAGTGGCACAGGTCAGATATGGGTAAATCTGTACCCTTCCATAGTTCATGGCAAGAAACTTGTTCTTGATAAACTCGGCCGCATGTTCATACGAGGCCTCCTCTGAGAGAAACGAGTCTGGTGGTCGATATTCGGGAAAGTATCGGGGCAACGGATTGCTACGGAGCTTGTGTCGGAAAATGTCCTTCTTGTTCAAAAACAGGACAATAGAGCTGCGCTGGAACCATTTACTGTTGACGACAGATTCCCAGAGCTGAAACGACTCGAGAAGTCGATTTTGTCGAGGCTCCTCCCTCAACATGTGATCGTACTCACTAATGGCCACACAGAATATCAGTGTGGTGACATTATCAAAGGTTTCAATCCATTTCCTCCGTTCCGGCCGCTGGCCTCCAACGTCAATCATAATAATGTTCAACGGACCCGACTTGAATGTGTACTCATTAATGCCCGTGGTGGTGATACGAGCCCTCAAAACGTCGTCATTGCTTGGCACAAAGCCCGGCTGGGCTATCCGGTCCACTTCATCAAAAAAGTAGGGCGCCGAGTCCAGAATATAACTTTTCCTAAGGACACTGTCGAAACTACTTCGAATCACCTCCAACCATAAATAATTAATGGCCATTACATATTCTGTCGGCAGACTGGTTAGCTCCTCAAACACCGGCTTAAATCTCCGGACCACCCACACTGCCTCCAGTGTCCGTTCGTCCCGACTAAGCTCCTCTGGCTCCATAGTGTCCAGTATCTGTACTATCGAGTCCTGTATGTTCCGGTATATCTGCGGCCGGAAGTCATTCAGCTCCTCCTGAGTGAAGCCGCCCTGATGAATAATCTTCATCTGCTTAATAATGGTCGACTTGCCTGACTCGCCCGTCCCACTCATCAACATCTTTACCGGCTTGCTCACCGGCCGTCCCTCGCTCTTTGAGGCGCGGGAGGAGAAAACTCCTCCAGAAAACCACGTCTTGAAGACCGAGTCGCGTTTTGGCCGTTCCACCACCTCCTTGGGGAGATGCAGTGCGTCGACAAATTCAAACGTCTGAGGGTCCAGCACCGAGGGACGACGAAGCGGAACCGGCGTCATGGGGATTTCCTCCACCGAGTCTTGCCGCGGGGGACAACAGGTGCTCAGAATAGCGCCCATAATGCACTGCGATCAGAATGACTGCAGCAGTAGGGGTGAGCGCGAACCGTCCCTGCCAATGCCCTCTGACCAATGGGAACCCTCTGGCAGAGGTTATGATTGGTTCGTTCAGTAGTCGACAGTCTCCACTGGTTCGTGATGTATACCGTGGATCCAA
This sequence comes from Paramicrosporidium saccamoebae, assembly GCA_002794465.1. Classification (NCBI taxonomy): domain Eukaryota; kingdom Fungi; phylum Rozellomycota; genus Paramicrosporidium; species Paramicrosporidium saccamoebae. The sequence goes on along the minus strand of MTSL01000126.1, from coordinate 56,435 downwards.
TCATCCAACTTTCATGGTGTATTATGTGGTACGACGTGTTATGGTGTGCTGATACGTCTTCCGTAATGGCTGTCAAATATAATGGGTTTCCCTGCGATTATGAAAGAGTATCACATTTACAGACTAGGAAATATGTCGTAGCTCTGGTTAAAACTCCTCAATTATTACTACGAAGCAGAATCCCTCGGTTACAGAACAATTTATTTCTTGGCTGGGTATTCATCAGACACATCTGGCGTCTCAGCCCTCGCATTCGTGCTCGTCGCGCCAATCATGCCAGCGCTTAGTAAGGAAGCTTCTAAAGCGTCCACCTTTTCCATCAGGTGACTCGCTACGGACATGGTTAGTCATGTAAGTAGGCTACCTTGTTGTTGCAGCACGTTGTGATTGTGCTTCATATTCCGTTCCTGCAATGATGAGCAGTCACAAGTGGATGGATACAATCTTGGCCAGCGATTCTCCCATCTGTGCACATAAATACTACTAACTTTGTGTACAAATTGCAAAATTTCAGCGGGTCCGTGGTTGAGGATATTTGTCAGATCATCTTGGGCGTCCTTTAGGTCCTGTCGAGCCTGCTCGATTTGGGTTGTCTCATCATGCAACATTTAACAATTGTTTCCATTTCTCTTAGATGATTGCTGTGCAGTGGTTGCTGGCAGCCGCGCTGCTACATCTGGCCAGTCCGGTGGCGCACAAGGCCGTCACAAAGGAAGAAATTCTAGAGACGTTAAAGGCCCGTTATAATTATGCTTCGTCAGACTGCGCTGCCCGGGTACTATCCACCAACCGAGGCTGCAAGTCTGCTAGCTCCATCCTGCAGTCCCAAAAAGACACCTATCTCCTGAATCTGTGCTCCTACCCTTCCAAGCATATTATCATCGAACTCTGCCAGGACATTCGCATTGACACTCTCATCCTCGCCAATTTTGAATATTTTAGTTCCACGGTGCGTGAGTTTCGAGTGAGTGTTTCCAAAAGATATCCAGCTGTGGGATGGCGTGAGGTGGGTCAGTTTGTGGCTGAAAATGGGAGGGGAGAGCAAGTGTTTCGGGTAGAGGGAGCCGAAATGTATACGCGGTATTTAAGGATCGACTTTGATACACACTACGGCAACGAATATTACTGTCTGGTGAGCGTTTTGCGGGTCTTGGGAAAGACAATGATGGAGGTGTTTGAAGAGAGTGCATCCGCCCTACCGGAAAAGAAGCAGCCGAGAGAGTCGGTTCCCATCTCCACAATCAAGGCTACCGTCTTGTCCACTGCCAGCATTGAGCCCAGAAGTGTGCAAAAGACAACGGAACATGTCGAGGAACCTGTAGCCGATCAACTGCCGGCTGAGTTGCAAACGGCAGTCTATGACTTTATGAAGCTCTTCCAACCGCAGTCCTGTCGGGCCACTCCCCCTACAACAACCAAAACAGTCGACTCTGAAGATGGCGAATTCCCGCCGGTACGGCTTCCCCAGGAAAATGTCTTCAAGGCAATCTATGATCGATTGCAGCAGTTGGAGAGGAACGTCACCCGGTCCTCCAAAAATTTGCAAGAAGAGATTAAAATGCTAACTGGTGACATGAAATACGTCCAAGAGGAGATTGGTATCATTGAGACGAACCCTAAGAATCCATTATTTAGCAATGCAAGTAGAAAAAGGTCATTTAGAGCGCGTCTACTCCACCACATTGAGAAACGTACTGTCGAGTATACTCGAGGAATTACTGAACAAGTAGATCAGATGCTCGAAGAGGTGCGACTGAATGACCGTCTCGTATTCTGGATTGCCATATACAGTTTGCTTCAAATAACTGCTTTAATAAGTGTTGTGGCGGTTGGATTTGCTCTGGGCTGGTTCCGGAGTCAGCCAGTACCAAAACCCATACGGCCAATGTCGCCCTCTCTACATCGTCGATGGCGTAGCGATGGCGCTATTGATGGAGAGGCGGAGCAATTAGTTCCCACGTCCGCCTCAGCAAGCGATATGACCAGAGATGCCTCACGTTCACAGTCACCTGCCGACTTGATAGCCACTGCCAGTCGTCCACTGCTTTTAGATGAGGAAGCCGAACTAATTGATGCATGCTATACATCCCTTTCCTCGCCTGCCAGCATGGAGCTCGACAATAAACATGAGTAGCGCTGTATATCATAGTGTATAACGATGTATAGTAATTTACAGTAGTGCCTAGTAGCGAGACATCCCCATACTGTTAAAGTATAGCGACAAGAGTCCCAATAACATTGATCCCCGATAATGCCTCCCCCAAATAGTGACACACTCTTATAAAGACACAAAATGCACAGAGGTAATGCAATAGATCTATTTATTAATACGGCTTGCAGGGAAGCTGGGTGAGCAGGATGCCGAACCGCTTCTTCAGGGTGACACGGTGACGCGAGTATTTGTCGTCGGGAGAGAAACGTGCCGGGTGGGCCGACATGGTAGCCTCGTCGTTAGGGTTGGCTTTCTAACATATCAATAAACCGGTTTGTATGTACTTTGAGTGTGTAGACACGGTTGCCTGTCGGGTCCAAGTAGTGCATCAAGAACATTTTGGTATGACCGGGGTATCATGGGAAGGTGTTGTCTGTATAAGGTAAAGACTAGCACGACTGAGATTGAGATTGAGATGGAGATGGAGAGGAATAACGTCTCTTTACACTACGAAATAAAGAAACTGCACAAGGATAAGAACGATAAGCTATTCGTATAGCGGATCGCCTGGATCGAATCTGACACTCGACTCGCCAGTTTAATCACATCGCCTAGCTACCTACAGAGTTTCTGGATTATAAAAGATGGCAACTTGCATTTCGATATACGGCTGATTAATGGAAAAGCGACTACCCTCAAGATACAGTCGATTAATGCCATGTCATATAGACATTTTACAAACACCAGGGGGACACCCCGGACGGACGATCCTCTTGGGATGAGTGAAGAAAAGAAAGGCCATCACCATCGCTCTTCCCTCAAACAACGCAACAAACCCTTCAAGGGTGGTGCCCGCTCACATTCTCGGGGTCGCATTGAGCGCAAAAAAGGCTCAGCCAGCGTAACTGCGGATCTCTCAAAGGCGGACCGGAAGAACAAGGCAGCGTTGCTCCAGCAGCAGAAACGAAACGAGCTGGCTGCACAACGAAGAGTGTATTCAGGACGGGATGGAATGTCCCGAGTGATTGCAGTGATACCCGTATCGTCGTCGGTGGACATGGCAAGAGTGCTTCCATTCAGTGGAAGGTATTACTCGGAGAGGAACAAGCAAAACCTCCAGTTTATCAACTGTGAGCGGGTCAACGACCACTCAAAATGGATTTTACAGGTAATGGATGCTGCCCAAATTGCCGATTGCATTTTGCTAGTGGCTTCCTCAGTTGATGAAGATTTGGACGGATTTGGCAGAGATGCACTTGCTGTGATTAGAGGAATTGGAGTGTCCTCGTCGGCAGCCGTTTTGCAGCAACTAACAGTCCACAAACATCCCCAAACGGTTAGATCGGGATGGTTAGGAATGCTGCAAGCTGTAATGTCCTCTGTTGGTAAGGCCTACTGCACAGAGTCCATGATGCAGGGTGATGACTCCAGAGAGGCTCTTGAGTTGGAGAGGTTGCTTTGTCAACAGCACCTTAATGGAATTTCATGGCGCGATCCTCGTCCATACATGATTTCCGACTCTGTGACCATCAGAGATGGAGTAGCCCAAGTAACAGGATGCATTCGTGGTGGAAAGCCATTCTCTGCAAATCAGCTTGTGCATTTCCAAAACGAGACCTTTGCCGTCTCCAAAATTGAGGCCATTCCCAGGACGGGGCGAAGCTCGATGGAAGTTGACAGTCCTCTCACTCAAATACGGGAAGAGGACAAGGCCGAGCCGCTAGAATCGGAAGGAGCCGGTGATCCATTCAGTGCCGAGGCAATGATGCAGGCTGCTGAGGAAGAAATGGCCGAGCTCCATGACAATGTGGAAATGGCCAATACCTCCGGGTCGATCAAAGTGCCAAAGGGAACCTCATCGTACCAAGCGGCTTGGATCGACCAAGTCGGCTCTGAAGAGGACGAGGAAATGGAGGAAATCCAAGCAGAACAAGCCGACAGCGGCTCAGAGATTGACGAAGGAATGGATATTGATGAGCACAATGCCAAACTGCAGGAACACAAAGAACTCGTCTTTACCGAGCGCCATTTTGCAGATGAAATTGAACTCAACCATGAAATGTCTGCTCGGAGCAGACTTCAAAAATACCGTGGAGTGCAGAGTATGCGCACTTCTTCTTGGGATGTCAATGAAAACCTCCCCTTTGATTATGGAAAGATTTTCCGATTTGCAAATTATCGCCAGTCGAGGAAGATTGCGCTGGAGGGATGCGGGGAGACAGTAATCTCTGCTCAGACCCCGTTCCTTGTGGGCCAGCGGGTTATTTTGTATATTTCCGGAATGAGTAGTGAACAGCTGCAGAGATTGGAACAGGCTGGTCAAAATGTTTCCGTTTTTGGACTGTTGAAGCATGAACAGCGCAAAACGGTGGTAAATTTTACCCTCAATCGTTGCAAGTCCTTTGAAGGGACGCTCAGTAACAAGGAGGAATTGGTGGCCATGATTGGATTCCGCAAGTTTTTCATCACCCCCATCTTTTCCGAACACACTACCACGAATCTGCACAAAATGCTCCGTCAGGTGGGTCCCGAGATACAGACCATGTTTGTCGGCACAGTTTATGCGCCGGTAACCTACAACCCCGCCCCCGTACTGCTGTTCCGTTGCACTCCCAACGGCTTGGAATTGGTGGCCAGCGGCTCAGTCCAGGATCTGGACCCACATCGCGTCATTCTCAAACGCATCACCCTCACTGGCCTGCCATACAAGGTTCATAAGCGTTCAGCTGTCGTACGGTTCATGTTTGCCACTCCCGAAGATGTCATGTGGTTTAAGCCTGTGGAGCTCAGTACCCGATTAGGTGGAAGGGGACATATTCGCGAATCATTGGGAACACATGGCTACATGAAATGTCAATTTGACCGAGTCATCTTTCATCACGATTCAGTAGCAATGCATCTCTACAAGCGTGTCTTTCCCAAATGGACGACACGGTCCTTATAGATATTAATAAAGAAGATTATTTGAGATTTTGAGCGTTGAGATTTGAGATTTGAGATTTGAGGTTTAAAGAGAGGGGATGGTTGAATCGATGGGCGAACTAACGGATAGAGTGCTTTAAATGAGAATATAAGCTCTTTGCACTCGTACTTACATCTACTGCACTCACATTCCGCACATCCATCACAGCCACATATATCGCACCTACGTATTCGCACTCGGGTTTATTTCAGTGCCTATCACTTTCGGTTGGTGGCAGCAATCAGGTTTAGGGCACTTCCGGCCTTGAACCATTCAATGTGCTGCGCATTCATCGTGTGGTTCAGCATTACAGTGAATTTGCTGCCGTCTGCACGTTTCACCTCCATCGGGAAGGCCTTATTCGGCTTCAAGTTTCCTTCAATGTCAATGAAATTCACACGATCCGTCGATTGGATCTTGTCATAGTCAGCCGGATCCTGGAAGGTAAAGGGAAGCATTCCTTGCTTCTTGAGATTGGTCTCGTGAATGCGTGCAAAGCTCTTGGTAATGATGGCAAATCCATTCAGGTAGCGTGGCTCAAGGGCTGCATGTTCGCGACTACTTCCCTCGCCGACATTCTCATCACCAATGACGACCCAATTAATACCATTTTTCTTGTAATCACGCGCTACTTGTGGGACCGGCTCGTACTTGTCCGTGAGGACATTGCGAATATTGTTCACTTTGTCATTTTCGGCATTCACCGCTCCGATCATGTAATTGTTGGAAATGTTATCAAGATGACCACGATACTTTAGCCACGGTCCAGCGGCGCTGATGTGATCAGTAGTACATTTTCCCTTGACTTTGATCAGGATGGGGAGGTCGTGACGATCCTTCTTGTCCCACGGCTTGAACGGCGCCAGGAGCTGCAAACGATTACTATTGGGATCAACGTCAATCTTCAATCCCGACGGATCCTCTGCCGGCGGTTGATACGTATTCTCTCCCGCATCAAAGCCACGAGAGGGAAGCTCATCACCAACCGGAGGACTAAACTTGAACTTTTCGCCGTTGGGCAGATCCAACGAATCTGTCATTGGGTTGAACGTCAAGTCGGCACTGAATGCCATTGCCGTGACAATTTCTGGTGAACCAATGAATGCATGTGTTCCAGGATTCGCATCATTGCGGCCGGTAAAGTTGCGATTGTAAGAGGTCAGAATGGTATTCTTCTCTCCAGGCTTCACATCCTTTCGCTTCCACTGCCCAATGCAGGGACCGCACGCGTTGGCCAGGACCATGGCTCCAACCTCCTCAAAGTCTTTCATTAAATGATCGCGTTCAATGGTGGCGCGGATTTGTTCAGAGCCGGGCGTTACGGTAAATTTCGACTTTACTTTGAGTCCCTTGGCCGATGCTTGACGAGCTATACTGGCAGAACGGGACATGTCTTCATAGCTGCTGTTGGTGCAGCTGCCAATCAAAGCGACTCGAATTTCAGATGGCCAGTCATTCTTCTTCACGGCCTCCTTCATTGAGCTAAGCGGAGTGGACAGGTCGGGTGTATAGGGTCCATTGATGTGGGGACGCAGCTCATCAAGGTTGATTTCAATCACACGGTCATATTCGCAGCCCGAATCGGCTGAAAGTAGGTCCTTGTGTTTCAAAGCCTCAGTAGCAATGGCGCCACGACCTGTAGCCTCAAGATACTTGACCATGCGCTGGTTAAAGGGGAACACTGAGGTGGTGGCCCCAATCTCTGCTCCCATATTACAAATAGTGGCCATTCCCGTGCAGGAGATAGAGTCCACACCCGGTCCGTAATATTCGACAATCGCGCCAGTGCCTCCCTTGACTGTGAGGATGCTAGCGACGCGCAGGATAATGTCCTTGGCAGAAGCCCATCCATCAAGTTTGCCTGTGAGATGTACTCCAATCACCTTGGGACACTTTAGCTCCCACGGGTAGCCGGCCATCACGTCTACTGCATCAGCTCCGCCAACTCCAATGGCAGCCATCCCAAGACCACCCGCATTGGGGGTGTGACTGTCCGTTCCAATCATCAATCCACCGGGAAACGCATAGTTTTCCAAAACAATCTGATGGATAATGCCACTGCCCGGTCCCCAGAAGCCGAGTCCGTACTTGCCGCTGGCCGTCTTGAGGAAAGTGTACACTTCCTTGTCCTGCGTCTTGGACTTGGTCAAGTCTTCCACGGCACCAAATTCGGCCTGAATCAAGTGGTCACAGTGGATTGTGGAGGGAACTGCCACCTTTGGCACGCCTCCCGACACAATTTGCATGATTGCCATCTACCATGTTAGCGTTGTTACAGATTAAACGCACTTGCGCAGTGACGTCTTGTAGGGCAACACGGTCAGGATTAAGCATCAAGTAGGATTTTCCACGCTCAATGTCTTGCTCTTGCGGATTGTCCAAATGGCTGTAAAGAATCTTTTCTGACAATGTCAACGGACGCTTCAATCTAAAAGTCAACTTTCACAGTCGTCCGTACTTGTCCCGCACAATTTTGAGGTTTTTCTCATACTTTTCATATTGTAAATACTGTTGCTTCTCCAGCAAACTAATGGCTACCTTTTCCTCCATTCTCATCTTCTTTTTTGTCGTGTACGTTCGAAGTGGGCTAGTAAGGGTTGGTTTGGCAATGTGTACAACCGAGACGCTGAGGGAGCGGAGTTGGAGGGGTCGGATAGCGCGGGTCCTGCCAATTAGGGTCCGTAGAGAACAGAGCATGATTTATGCAAGCCCCGAGGCTAATTTGTCCAGATTGGCCACCTTCCTCTTTGGGCTATATCGGCTAGTGTCCAATGATGAAAGAGTTGGAGTTGGGATGACCAAAGTTGCGGGTGATCGTCCATTAGCTTTATAAAAGTACCATATTGGGTGCTATCGATGAAACAACCACGGTAGATTTGGACTGGCACAAGTCTAATGTAGGCACCCTGAGATGCACCTTGGATCCGAATTAAAGGCTACAATGCGGACAGCGGACGCAGCTGCTGGATTGTTTTACTAATAAAGCCTCTATTCTGATGTAAACCATTCATCCAAGCCATTGTCGTGCCAACATGTGCCGGGTGGCGGGATTTGACTAGATTGTTTACGATTTCCTTTTCCAGCGAGTGGCTTCATAGATTGCCAGCGCAAGTCAACAGGTGTACAATGCTATCACCTGAAGAGTCGCGCTATCTCCGTCCCGTCGGTACGGTGGAGCTGGAGTGGCAAGACACGCCGTGCGCATGGCTGGCAAGCAAGGAGCACGGCTACGTGCCCGTGACTGTCGTGGAGCGGGGTGACCAATGTCTGCTGGAGTTTGCTGATAGGACCGTACCATCCGGATGGATGCTAATTACGGATAGAGGGAGACGGTGGAAAAGGAGAGGGTTGTGGCGGGAAATGCGACCCGCTATGACAGATGCGAAGACATTGCCGAATTGAGCGAACTGAATGAAGCAACCGTACTCAACAATCTTAAGCAACGCTACGATTCCAATCTCATTTACGTGCTCCCTCCTAAACCAGACCTGATGATGTAGACGTATAGTGGATTATTCTTGGTGGCCGTGAATCCGTATCGGAACATTCCAATATACACAGAGCCCATTGTGGCCCATTACAAGAACCAGCGTCGTGTTGATCGTCCTCCGCACATATTCTCCGTCGCTGACGCAGCCTACCGCGCCCTTTCGACGCGTCAAAACCAAAGCATTTTGATCACGGGCGAGTCAGGCGCGGGCAAGACGGAAAACACCAAACGCGTGATCCAATATCTCGCCAAGATTGCCGGCGGGGCTGACAGTCTGGAGGAACAGATCATCCAGGCCAATCCCATTTTGGAGGCCTTTGGAAATGCTCAGACGGTGCGCAATAATAACTCGTCGCGTTTTGGCAAGTTTGTGCGGATTGAATTTGACAAGACGGGAGTGATTTGCGGAGGAAACATTGAGCGATATTTGCTGGAAAAGGGACGAGTAACGCATCGTAATGTAAAGGAACGATCTTTTCATGTGTTTTATCAACTCCTGGCGGGAGCACCGGAAGCGCTAAAAGTCGAACTAGGCATCTCGGGCAGTGTACAGGATTACAGCTATATGAAACAGTCCAACATGGAGGTCGAGGGAATGGATGATCGGGCCGAGTATGCAAATCTAGTCAAATGCATGCATGTCCTAGGCTTCAGCGAGGAGGAAAGAAATACCTTTTTCCGCATAGTAGCAGGAATTCTTTTGCTAGGAAATCTGACGTTTGAGGAAGACTCGCAGGGCCAGGCCGTCTTGAAGAGCCCGGAGGCAGCGGAGAGGGTGTGCAAATGTCTGGGGATTCCAACGGAAGAATTTGTGGCCGGTCTGCTCAATCCAGTGTTCAAGGCTGGTCGCGATGAAATGGTGGCACAATCCCGAGATATGGCCCAAGTCATTTATTCAGTGGAGGCATTGTCACGAGCCCTTTATGATCGCATGTTTACCAAACTAGTCGAACGCATCAACAAGTCTATCGACAAGTCATCCAACAAGGGCAATTTTATTGGCGTCCTCGATATTGCCGGCTTTGAGATTTTTGAAAAAAACTCGTTTGAGCAGCTGTGCATTAATCACACGAACGAAAAACTCCAACAATTCTTCAACCATCACATGTTTGTCATTGAGCAGGAAGAGTATAAACGCGAAGGCATTGAATGGAATTATATTGATTTTGGCCTGGATTTGCAGCCAACTATTGATCTGATTGAGAAGTCAAACCCCATTGGGGTGCTCGCTTGTTTGGATGAGGACTGTGTGGTACCACGAGCAACCGATCGTTCGTTCTGTGACAAAGTGAGCGCATTGTGGAAGGGAAAGTCGAGCAAGTTTGAAGTAACGCGCTTTGGGGATGGTTTCCTTATTAACCACTATGCAGGCAAAGTAGAATATAGCACTGACGGATGGTTGGTAAAGAACAAGGATCCACTTAATGAGAGTGTCACACGTCTACTGGCTCGATCCAGTCAGCCCTTTGTTTCGAGTTTGTTTACCGACTTTTTCGGCACTGACGAAGAAGTATACCAGGCCAACAAGGGCACCAAAAAGGGCCTGTTCCGCACAGTGGCCCAGAAACATCGCGAATCACTTGCTCTGCTGATGCAACAACTATACTCTACCCAGCCGCACTTTGTGCGTTGCATTATTCCCAATGAGGAGAAGCGACCGGGTGTCATTGCTGCACATCTTGTGCTTGATCAGCTAAAATGCAATGGCGTCCTGGAGGGGATCAGGATCTGTCGTCTCGGCTTCCCAAACCGTCTCAACTTTGCTGAATTCTGTCGTCTTTACGAGATTCTGGCCACTGGCCCCTTGCCAACCGATTCCAAAGAGGCCTGTCGACAGCTCTTGACGCAGTTTGGCATGGAGGAGGGAGTAACGTTTCGAATAGGACAATCCAAAGTCTTTTTCAAGTCGGGAGAGCTCAGTAAACTGGACGAACAACGTGATGGTAAGCTATCCACAGTGTTGCGGGCTTTCCAGTCGCTCTACCGATATGTATTGGCAAAACGGAAGAAGAATCGAAAGATGCGCCAGCAAGAGGCCGTCCAGTTTCTGCAGCGAAATGTGCGACTTTACCTTCGCCTGCGTCAATGGGCCTGGTGGAAGCTCTTTTCCCAAGTCAAACCGCTTTTGAATGTAACTCGTTCAGAGAATCGAATTGAAGAACTGGAAAGCGAGTTGGAGCGGTTGGTGGTGGATCGAGATGGACAAGTGGCTCAACTGCGCGTTGATCTGGACAAGGAACGAAATATGCTCTATGAACTAGAGACTCGTCGTCGTGATCTTGAACGCGAGAACCAGCACCTGTCCCTGCAGCTCACTGAAGCCAATGATTCCAAAACGGCTCTGATGGAACGCAAGCTTGTGCTTGATCTGGAGTTGGCCCGTCTGAAGGAACGAATTACCAATGAGCTCGAGTCTCAAAAAGATCAGCTGGAACAGCGGATTGCTGTGCAAGAAAAAGAACAAGCTGAATTGCGACGAACAATGGACGAACAAAAGACTGTAATTGCTTCGTTGCGGGTAAAGAGTGACGAAGTCGAGTTTGAGCGACTGAAGCTGGAAACGAGCGAATCTTCACTGCGACAACGCCTTGGCGAGACTGAATCTCTATTGGAAGATGCAAAACGGTCCCGACGGGATTTAGAGTGCAAGCTGAAACAGGTGGAAGATGCGCGTCGCCACCTGCAGGATCAGCTGGAGGACGAGGCGGCAGATCAGGCCCGACGACGTGAAATGCAATCTGAATTTGAGCAACAATTGCGCTCCCTCAAACAACAGCACGAAGATGAACTGGAGGTGAGAGAGGAGGAATGGGATCAGAATCGCAAACGTCTTCAGCGGGAAATGCACCAACTGAATTTCGACTTGGAGCAGGAAAAGAAGCAAGCGGTCAGTCTAAAGGAGACTATTAAGCGGTATGAATCGGGTGCCGACAATCTGGCCACGCAGTTGGAGGCAGAGATGAGGAATCAGACCAACTGGAAAAGGGAGAAGGATCGATTAGATCAGCGGTTAAAGGAAGTGACAAGACAACACCAAGAAGCAATTGACCGGGAAGATGCTCTGCAGGCACAACTCGCGTCTCAATATGATTTGATTCGAGAGTTCAGAGCCAAAGTGTGCGACTTTGAAGAATCTCTGTCATCTTCGGAGAGACAGCGAAAAGCACTGGAATCGCGCTACGAGTCCCTCAACGAACAGCATCGGGAACTGACATTGACTAAACAGACGATGGAAAAGAATTGCACAACGGCTGAATTGCTGTTGGACGAAACAAACAACAAGCTCCACGATGAGCAGGACACCAACGTCATTTTAAATGAGCAATTGAAAAAGACGGAACAACTCCTCAAGGTGACCCAAGTAGAGCTGGAAGGGGAACGGAAGCAGAACGAACTGCATAGTCAGGAAAAGGCTGTTCTCGAGGTGCAGATCAAGGAACTGCAACTGAAATTGCTCGACTCAGAGACTAGCGGAAATGGTATTTCGTCACGAGCAGCGCTGCGTCGTCCCTCGACAGCTTACCACTCCATAATGGCACAGATCGAGTCGGAATCGGCCGAGAAGCAAACGTTACTCAAAGACACCCGACGTCAAGAACGGACTATTCGGGATCTCACTGTACAGCTGGCAGACCGCGATCGTCAACGCATATCCTTGGAAGAGTCTTTGGACAAGTGCGAGCTAAAGTTGCGCAAACTGACGACAGCAGTGGAGGCGGCAGAGGGTCGGTGTGGAGAACTAGAGGGAGCGCGAAGGAGAGCTGAACGGGATCGGGAAGAGGAAAGGGAAAAGGCCGAGCGACTTGTCCGAGAATGCGAACGTCTCAAATCTCGCACCTTTCGTGCCTCGGGGGAAATTGGCATCGGCAGCTAAATTAGTGGATGGTAATGGATCCTGAAATAAAACCCAATTCAAAGAGGCTACATAAGGGGGGGGGTTTAAATAAATGGATATACGCCTCCACGATTATATACGAGGCTTTACAGCCAATGTCACGGGACAATGGAGGGACCAATTCGACTCAATACACTCTTTTCTATGGGACTGCGCAGTAAACAATCCAAATCAATTCATCTCAACATGCCCCGTTCTAAGGAACAACGGAGAATCGATTCCACCAATCCAGTCTAACACACCCTGTTCCGACAACGGAAAAATCGATTCAAATCAATTCAGCTCAACATACCCTGTTCTAGGGGATGATGAGTGATGTTGGGGCAGTCTGGAACAAGTTGGAGACCTTTTTGAACCGACTGTATAATCTTGACGAGGCCATTGATGACTGGTTTACACCCGACCTGTACATGTCTCTCTACACCATGGTCTACGAGTATTGTGTGGCGAAAAACACTCAATCAACCGATATTCAGGGCCGGGATTTGTACACCTCCCTGTGTGCCTTTTACACCAACCTTCCTGCTCTACCCTCACATCCCGTCGCATTGCTTTTGCAGTGGCGACGCTATGAACAGGCTGCGTTGCGGGTAGAGGCCGTGTTTCAATACTTGGATCGATTCTGGGTGGCGCGGGAGGGGGCGGTGCATGTAGTGCCACTATTATGGGAGAGCTGGTGGGGACGGATGCGAGGAGAGGAAGAGCGGCTGTTGGCGTGGGCGGAGGGCTGTCTGACAGCCGAACGAGCCGCCGGGACTGTCCAACCCAATGCGGACCTCAAAGAACTATTTCGCATTTATCATGCCATATCCACGGTGCCGGAAGAGTCATTACTATTGCAAGCAATGTCCAAGACCCACTCCAAGTCTGCAACCAACTCCAAGTCTGCAACCCAATCCAAATCCATGACCGTCTCGCATCCCTTCCTGGACCATCTTTTACCGTGGTATTGCAACACTCTGCAACAGGACAGCACTGAATTGCTTTCCCGACTGAGTACGGCACAAATGCCAACTGTGGGCAGTATTGGCATAATGCTGTCATTCTGGAAAGGGGAGATGGAGCGGGTTGCACGCTATCTAACGGGGCCCAGTCTTCCAAACAAGACGGTGGAAAAACGCACCAAGGAAACGATGAAAGCGGCTATTCTACTTCCCTTACTACCCATCCTAAGAGATCAGATAGTCCGATCAATGGAGACGGAAGAGGATCCCACCGAGACGATCCAACTTATTTACAATTTGGTGGCGCAGCGCAAGTCGTTGCTAAAGGAACTAGTCCCTTCAATAGAGACAGGCCTCCTCGCCCGACTGACAGCCAAGGTGCCCCGACAGGGCGCCAAAGCGGAGCAAATGTCCATGTTGATTAATCTAATGTTTGCCATGTATCAGGATGCACGCCGGATTGTCTCCGTTGCCATGATGGATGAGCCGATGATGTTGGCAGCCTCAGACACGGCGTTGAAACGATTCATCAGCGATTCTCCTTCCGCTCCGGCTATGGCGTTCCGCGCATTGGGAGAGCATCTGGCTCGTTGGGTGGACACACTGATCCGCGACCAGGAAGAGTTTGTCCCAAAGATACCCTTTATCCTTACTTTATTGCGCTATTTGGAGGACAAAGAATCCTTCCAGAAATGGTATGCGCGACTTTTGTCTCGACGTCTATTAGCCCGTCAATCCTTTTACCAGCGGGACGGGGAGGAGGCATTACTGACTCAACTAGCTGCCACATATGGCCATGGCTACGTGTCCAATCTGCGACGCATGTTGGTGGACATGGAATCTTCGTTACAAGTGTCACAGCAGTTCCTGGGCCGTCACAAGCGCGCAAAACTGCCCTTTGAGTTATCCTTCCAAATCCTAACCTTTGGCTGCTGGCCTGCCTCTCCCGATGAGGCCGTCCTGCATTGGGAGCGGCGTCTGCATGAATGTCTTGATTCGTTTGCAGAGTTTTATGGAGAACAGCACACGGGACGTGTCCTCACCTGGAGCCCATCTCTTACGACCGCCGAAGTGGTTGCCACCTTTTCCCAGCGCCCCTTCTCCTTTATCCTTTCTGCAGCCCAGGTGGCCATCTTGCTACAGCTGCAGGATCGTCCCTCTACTCTCATTGAGCTGTCCACAATCACTGGTCTCGTTCCACCACTCGTTCAATCCTCCCTAATGCGATTGCTCCAGGTGCAATTAGTGCTCAGTCATGCTGATACATTGCGGCTCAATCACTCTTTTGTCTCCCCCCATTCCCGACTGAATCTGAGCATTGCTGCCGAGACTGAAATTGTCGTCGGTCTGCCAAAGGATGTTGTGGAGGATCGCACGTTCATGTTACAGGCGCGTCTCGTCAAGTACCTGAAGGCTCATTCACAATGTACAAAGGCTGAATTAACAGCATTGGTGGGCGAGTCGGAGCTGGAAAAGACGCTACAGATGTTGCAAGAAAAAGAGTATTTGTCTGTGGAAGGTGACCAAGTTGTGTATATTCCATAATTGACGCAATTCAGACTCTATCCCCCACTACATCATACTGTAATCCATCCGTACATGGTGATCAAGCTTTGTATATTCCATAATTTGTGTAATACAGAATATCTGTGTCGCGTAGTGGGGATAATCCACAGACGGGAAAGGGGTTCATTCACTGCTAATCCTATAATAATATGGATACACAACCCACCGTCCTCAAATACCCAGCAACTAGGCCTTCTCCAAACTAGGGAACCATAGTCTGTATAAAACATCTGGCTGCGAGAAGCGACCAAGTTGCACACATTCCATAATTTGAACAATCCAGACTTTAAATAACGACAGCCGATAATAACCGATAGTCAAGCTTTATCCATTTTACAGCTCCTATCATACAGTCGTTTTACGTACCACCGGATTGGGCTTTATTAACTGCAGTCGGATGCCCATTTTGGCAATACAAGGGACTCGCCATGAAACTCGTCGCGGCCACTCTCCTTTCCATCCTCTGCATTGACCCTGTTGGCGGACTGGGGAAACGATACCGAGCAAGAAGATCCATTCTTCGTCATGACGCCAACTATTATCCGCGCGACTCTTTCGGCTCCTTCTCCGCTTTCGATCGCTCTCATTCCAGCACTGACCATCTGCAGCACGTCTACGAAGATGCCATTGAAATCTTGAATCATCCTCCCGACTCACGCGACTGGACATTTCTCACCAACCGTCCTCCTCCACCGCCGCATGACGCCAATGAATCCTACCTCCAGGATATCTATTCCGATCAGAATAAACACTAATCATGCGCGCTGACCAATCATGAAAGTTCAAAAAGAGCTAAACACGGGCTGGGGGCCACCACTAAGCTGAGCTCGACACGCCCCCTTAAAAGCGAGCCTGGAGCCATGCCCTTCAACAACCCGAACGCCGACTGGCTCAACTTTCGGGGCACTTGGGTCACCAACGTGCTGATAGCGGTAGCCCTGAAGGGGTTGTTTACCTGCGTCCCCGGGATGACCAACGAGCTGGGCTGGACCTTGACCAACCTAACCTACAATATTGTAAGCACGTCAACAATGCTGATTATGCCTATAGTTTACTTTTTTCTTTTTTCACTGGCTCTGCGGCACACCCTTTGACCTAAATCAGGGCGAATATAGCGCCCTAACGCTGTGGGAGCAACTCGACGAGGGCGAGCAATACACTCCAACCCGCAAATTCCTCATGGTTTTCCCCGTCTTTCTGTTTCTGATGAGTGCCCATTATACCCACTACGATTTGACCATGTTTTGCATCAATCTGGCCGTGCTGGCAATCCAGCTGATTGCAAAGATGCCCCAGATGCATCGTGTACGCATCCTTGGCATTAATAAGAAAGCCTAAGTAAATAGCCAATCTCCCGAGGTGTTTGTGTGTGAATGTAGTGTTCTGTAAAAATATACGTCTAGTTATTCATTCGGCATGTACAAGTGTCTATTTATTTCTTAACCTCGAGAATCGCGTCATCACGCAGATTCTTCTTGGCGGCACTACCCGGTTTACTATGTCGACGCACATTTTCCTCCTTCCTCTTTTGTGAAATGCGATGTTCATGTGTCTGTCTGGAGCGCTGTTTAATGTCCTTTGGCACAGAACGATGATTGGCAATGCGACGCACTTCGGGCATCTGTTTGAAGCGCGTCAAGACATTTCGGTTGTAGTCAAGCGCTTCCCGCTGACGATGGTTTTGAGTGCCCAGCTGTTCAGAAGCCTGCGCCTTCCATATACGGACATTTCCGTCGTCCGAGCCAGAGAGAATGTATTTGCTGTCCATGCTGTAGCGTACACAGAAGAGACGCTGCATACGCATCGTATGGTAAATGTCGCGGCTCTGACCTTCGCGGACGTTGTAGATGCGCATAGAACGATCATAACCTCCGGTGACAATCTCTTGTCCAGTGGGAGAATAGTCCAGGTCAATGACGGCCGAGACATGGCCTTGCATAATATTGACTGCGCGGTCAAAGTAGCGCATATCAAAGGTATAAACGTTGCTATCCTCATTGGCGACACTCAAATAAACGGCTTCTTGGGGATTCCAAGAAACAGCATTACTGCGCATCTTCAGCACGACCTTGGCAATGGTGCTGCTTGTCCGGGTGTCATGGAGCATTAGACTACGGTCACTAGAGCAAGAGGCAAGTAGCGAAGTCTCAGCCTGGTTAAAGCGGATACTGTTGACCGTGTCGGCGCCCCAGGAAAACGTCTGGATAGGCTCAGCGCGGGTTTGATCCCACAGAGCCACCTCCAAACTGCCAGAAGTAGCAAAGAGCTGTCCCTCACGATGCGAGTCCACACAGGTAAAAGTGCCCTTTCCTTGGAACAGACTGACGGGGAGCGGTCTCGTTTGGGAATAGTCCCACATACGAACAATCTTGTCATCACCGCATGACAAAAGCAGACTGCTCTTTGGCAAAAAGGACACTCCTCTAATAAACGCATCGTGTGCCTCCTTTCTATTCCAAATGCATTTCCTAAAATAATCAGCTACACAAACTGCGGCCAGTACTGAGTAGAAATGTTCCAGAGACGAAGCTCGCCGTCGCCAGACCCAGAGACAACCATCTTCAGGTCGGTTGGATGTCTATTCATACAATACACTCCATCCACATGACCGGCCATGGACGCAACAAATGGCTTGGCAAATAGACGATCCAGTTTAGCAGCATTCACAGCTCGTTGGTATTCGCGGGCACGCTCAAAGGGATGCAGAGCGGCATCGGGGTTGCGTTTCATGACAAATATGTCTCCCTTGCGTTCCCGCTGGCAAGATTCGGCCGAACGCGTAATCGTCTTGACTTTCTACAAATATTACCAAGCCGGAGAGCAAGACAGTACCATTTCAGCAGTCTGACCCTGGAGGAGTACCAGGGGTCTTTACCCAACTAGATGTATAAGCGTGAATATGAATGTGAGGGAGAAGGGTTGAGGGGTGGATGCGAGTGAAAAGGACTGGCTGGAAAGGAGTGGGTAGGAAATAATGGGGAAACTTAAAGGTTGAGAGGGCATATAGACAGATCAGAAACTTTCAAGGGGGAGCAGATTGCATTGGCAGATCCCCAATAGGACATTTTCATTACATCCCCATAAGATTGTACTGATGAACTATACATATCTAAAAAATGTTTATACCCTCACAACAAGCTTGTCCGACTTAGAAATAATCGGCTACGAAAAACAAAATTAGGTTATCTTTAATTGATGCTGGTGAAACGTCTTTTGAGCGCGGCAGTCCTCCTTGCCACTGCCAATGCAAAGATGGAACCCCAACCCTACGAAGTGACCGAATTGGACAAGGTTCACATTCGTCTGGAGGGAATCCGCGAAAAGTGTCTCGTTGAAGACCTTCCCGAAAAGACTGTCCTCCTTGTGAAACATTCGGCCACGAGCTGGAATACGGGGAGCAGCGCCAAGGTGGAGACACCATTCCAGCTGCTGGTGACAGTGCGTGACTCTTCCGGCCACACTGTCGTCCGTCAACAGAGCAAGCCCAATGACCGTCTATTCCTCACTGCTGCCAACACAGGTGACCATCTCGTCTGCTTCCAGGCCATGCTCACACAATACTCCCCCAGTGTCATTGTTAAGCTCGGAGTTGAGGTATTCATTGGGGATGCGGGTGACCCGCACATTACATCACCTATGGAGGCCAGTCTGAATGATCTGGCATTCATGATTAGCAAGACTGTGGACCAGACGAGCGACCTACAACGAGAACAGACGCTACAGCGCGACAGAGAGCAGCACTTCCGATCAAAGTCGGATCGGGTCAATGGAAATGTCCTCAAATGGGCCGTTCTACAGATTGTTATTCTGGGTATTGCTTCCGTCTATCAAGTCTATTCCCTACGTCGCTTCTTCCGTTCAAAGAAACTTGTTTAAATCTGTGAAGTTGGTCCTAACAGTAATGTAACCTGTCATAGGAATAATCTATTAACCATAACATGAGACCTGCCAATCTATTAATCATAACGTAAAACCCGGCACGATAGTAGCCATAACGGCATAACATCATAACATGACCTGCTCATCTATTAACCATAACGTAAAAAGACCTGTCCCTTCTTTTTCTTCATCTTGGCATTCCCAGTGGTGGTCACACCAGAAAAAACATTGTCCTTCCTAGATTCAAAATCCTCTGCGTTGGCGGAACTGCCAATAAAGAATGACTCTGGCTCGTTCCTATCTTCGCTATTTGCAAAGATATTATCAGAGGGTGGGGTGGGTGAGGGTGTTGAGTGGCTCAACAATGACGGGAAATCTTCTTCCGTCAGAGTGGATCGGACCCTTCCTTTGGCGTCATCGACAATCCCGACCGAAGAGCTAGTCGCTACAGCGACGCGGAATGACGGAGGCACCGCACTAGTCTTCTTACCATGACTGGTTCCCCCTGTACTCCTTGACAGCGATCCGGATGCACCAAGAAGTGCCAGTGGATTCCGAGTAGGATCGACGCTGGAGGATGCAGCATATGACGTAGTCCTTGTGCTTGGTTTGATCCTAAGTACTGAGGGTGCAGACGTGGATGCACCACTATACACTGGTGTTCGGCCAGTATTTCGGCGGGCCAAATATTCTGGTTCTGCTGAAGCTGGAAGCGGGGGAAAGGATGCAATCTTTGAGAGATGTGCGTTAATAGCCGAGGTAAGCTGCATCCTCTTGTGCGTGTCAAGTTGCAAATCGACAAGGATGGGCATCATCTTTCCCAAACGCTCATGTCCCAACATCGTGTCAAGCTTTAACGTCAAATCCCAGGCCGTAAAGTCTCCTTTTTGGAACTGACGACAATATCCTTTCATATTCGCCACATTGGCTTCAGTAAGACCATAGTCGTTGCAAAGTGACTCGCAAAAGTCAATATTCCGTTGCTCATACATGTTAAGACTTTGTAGTCGACGGGCAAGATCGCCAATGGCATCTCCATACAGAAAATGCCGCAAAACACTCCCAGAAAGTGGCTCCGTAGAAGGATTAGGGCTACAGGGCTGAGGAGGACGAGGAGTATGAGGAGAGCGAGAGGCCAAAACCTCTTGCCCTTGTGCCTGCTCCTCTCTCTGGTCTCTTCGCCCTCGTTGCTGCCGATCAGCACCAACTGAGAATCCAGGATCGATCCTCCTGAATTGTCGCTGTTCTGATCTTTGCATTTTCAGGTTCGACATGTGGACCTCGGCCATGTGGGTTTTATACTCCAATTCAGTTTCAAAGACCACAAACTTTAGTTCTAAACAAAGCGACTCGGGACACAAATAATGTTCTTTCCGAAAATGCTCCTCCAATGCCTCGTAATTGCGATGATAACTTGGACGACCGCCACGCTGCCGCTGACAGATGTGACACTGCTCATGCTTCTCCCGACAATGCGCAGTCAGTTCGTCTTCAGAGTAAAATAGACTGCTGCACACTGTGCATGATGGATGTCCCGCCACTTTGTCGTTCTGGTGTTTCACAAGTTCACCTCGATTATACGCCTTATATTCAGAGGGGAATGCCTTTTTGTGTGCCAGACAAATGTCGCAAAAGGACAGTTGGTGTACATTGTGCACATGATGCTTGAGTTCCTGCTTCGTGTTCCAGACACGTTTGCTCTCCCGGCATTTGGGAACACAGCAACGCAACTCGAGGGTTTTGAGTACATCGCTCTTTATCTGCTCATCCGCAAAATACATTCCCAAGTTGTCACTGGGCAGCCTTTCGTTAAATAGCTCCTCAAAGGTTCCAGTATGGTCCTTTTTGGCCCTAACCATCACCACCCGTGTGGAATCCGTCTTGCACATGGAACACTTTTTTGTCCCATATAACGTGCGCATGCGCAGTGAACATACACTGCATATGCGGTGGCTGCACTCAGAGATGGCCCAAATAGGTGGGTGGTCGACAGCGCAGATGAAGCAGACTGAGCGTTCCATATCGTCAATAGAGCCAGTGCGATACACGATGGCTGCCTTCTTCATGGCGAAAATCGAATAACACTAATATATTTTCCGTTTCATGGGAGGACGTTCATCGGTCAGCGGACTTTCAGTGACAGTCTTTGGGGCATCCGGCTATATCGGGAGATATGTCGTTAATCGTCTTGGTGCGCAAAGAGGCGGTTGTACTGACGGGAATAGGACGCATAGGCACCCAGGTCATTGTGCCCCATCGAGGAGATGATGCTGACATTTATCCCATGAAAGTTATGGGCGACCTTGGACAAATTAACTTTTCAGTACACTATTGGAATCACTAAGGTGTGTAGCGCTTCCATTTAAGAGACTATGCCTCCATCCAACGCTGCGTCAAGTATTCGGACGTGGTCATCAATTTGATTGCCCAAGACCGTCACACTCTGTACATTTGCCGACTATTGTTGAGGTGGTAGGAATTTTAAGATACGCGACGTAAATGTGGACGGGGCGAGGGCCATTGCGAGGGCATGTAAAGAGGCAGGAGTGCCACGTTTGATCCATGTCAGTGGTCTGCGTGCGAGCCCCGACGCCGCCTCTGAATTCTCCCGAACAAAGGTGTGCCATGTCTCCTCTCATAACTTGGTGTAGGCCGAGGGAGAGACTGTGGTGCGGGAAGAGTTTCCTGATGCCGTGATTGTGCGGCCCGGAACCATTTTTGGTACGCAAGATCGTCTGATCAATGGAATTGGACGTACTCAATTAAATAAGTTTGTGATTGTGTAGAATTTACCCGATTTTGGACGGGCTATCCGATGCTTGAGGGTGGGAAACAAGTCCGGTATCCAATCCACATTTCCGATATTGCCAGTGCCATTGTTCTATTGACCCAAACCGGCAAGCCAGTTGACGGTAAACAGTACGATCTGTACGGCCCCAAAGGTTATACCTATCGACGCATTGTCGAGCTCTTTGCCTACTCGACAATGTCGCCCGCTAAACTTGTCAATCTCCCTCCGGCCCTCTTCTGGCTCTATGGAAAAATGTTCCCAGAGATCCGACGTGCCCTCTTTCCCTACGACACCATCTTACAGATGTTAGAAAATGAGCGAGTGGGAGGCGCCCTGGGAATGAAAGATTTGGGCTTTGAAACGCTAGAGAGACTGGAAGATCACATGTTACAGGTATGCAGGAAATATAGGAGGACGGCTGATTTCGGATTACCCCTCGTGTTCCCGCAGAATCTACTCGACAACTCTATCCCGGAGTGCTGAGGGCCTAAAATCAAAGTATACATAGTGAATTAATTCGTGTTTAAGGAATGGTTATCTCTAACTAGAACATGATCAAATGAAATAATGCGCTCATCAAGACATTATTTTAAACAGTGTCCGCTTATGATCGGTAATCCTACAATTCAATGCGACTATAATTCCTACACGTAAGTAGAAGAGCCCCAACGTCTCGTAGCTTCGTTCTGGGACTTGAGGCTTTGCATGATAAAGAAATATTTAATGGTTTCGTGTTAAATAACGCGCGAGAATGGGACGACTTGTGCGGCTCGAGGTCGAGAATTTTAAATCATACAACGGCAAACAGCGAATAGGTCCCTTTGGCGACAACTTTGTCAGTGTCATTGGACCCAATGGTGCCGGCAAGTCCAACCTGATGGACGCATTGTCCTTTGTGCTTGGTGTGCAATCTGCAGCTCTCCGCTCAAAACAGTTGAACGAACTGATATTCCGGTCAGGCGAGATGCAGGCGTCCTTTGCAAGTGTGGAGGCTGTATACGAAAAGGACGGTGTGGAGATGGTGTTTGGACGTAGAGTGAGTGCAGCAGGCGTGTCAGAGTACCGTCTAGATGGACGAACAGTCTCCTATGCAGAGTATGTTCGAGTTTGGGAGGGCGAAAATGTGCTCATCAAGGCACGAAATTTCCTAGTCTTCCAAGGCGATGTAGAGGCCATGGCAAGCAAATCCCCCAAAGAGCTGACACGCTTGTTTGAGCAAATATCAGGCTCTGAAGAATACTGCGAGGAATATGATCGTTGCAAGGTATACTAAAATGAGATTACTGACTGTTAGGTGGCCTTGGACAGGGCAGTGGAAGAGTCATCATTGAATTTTAATCGCAAACGCGGATTGGGGGCGGAATTGAGACTTGTTCAGGAGCAGCGTGATGACGTCATCAATTATGAAAAGATGCAAGAAAAGTATCGCGCGCTAAAGGCAGAACATTATTTGTGGAAGTTGTTTCATGTTGAGGATTCAGCCCGCAAGATCGGTGCCATCTTGGAGGCCAAAGACGGAGAATTGAAAGAGGCCCAGCTGACAGTTCAAAAAGCCGAGACCATTTGGAAGGATGCCAAAAAGAAACAAGCAAAGGTAGAGAAGGATTTGTTGGCCATTGAGAAAAAGGTAAAGACGGCAGAGAAACAAATGACCGACGAAGGACCAAAATCTGCCCAGCTTACTGAACGTCATAAGTTTGTTAGCCAGCGTCTGGCTGCTGCAACCGAAGTTTGTCAACGTGCCATCAGTGATTTAGCTGAACAAGAGGGAGAAGCACAGGCCGCTGAACTCGAGGCCACCAAGGTCGAAGAAGCAGCACAGCGGTTTGAAGCCCAGTCACTGAAGCAGATTGCGGCAGCTGACATCAAGCCCGGATTGATTGCCGAATACAATGAACTCCGAGTAGTGGCCTCAGAACGCAGTGCCAAAGAAAAGCTAAAGTTGGAATCATTGGAACACAAAATTGCACCCGAGATGGCGACAAAGGGCCAACTTGAAGACAAAATTTCCGAATTGGAGGGTGCACGCGGGCGTCTGGAAGTGGAGGAGCAGGCCATCAACAAGCAACATGCCCAGCTAAGCGCGCAATCAGAAAAGCTGGAAGGCGAGATTGAGGGAATGCAAAGAGAAATTGCCACTTTCCAGGCAAACAAGTTAAAAATGCAGCAGACACAAGTTGAAATGACTGAAAAGTTGCGGGGGATCATGGCCCGCTTGCTGCAGGCCAAAGTGGAGAGACAGGAGAGTGAGAGGGAAATTAAGCTGTGCACCACCATTGAGACCCTGAAGCGAATCTTTCCTGGTGTCCATGGAAGGATGATTGATCTATGTCGTCCTACTAATCGAAAATATGAGGCGGCCGTCTCGGTAGCCCTCGGTCGCAATCTCGATGCGATTGTTATTGATCAAGAACGAACGGCTATTGCCTGCATTCAATACCTAAGAGAACAACGAGCTGGACAGGCCACGTTCATTCCCCTTGACACTATCCAGGGCGGCGAGAAGAATATCAAGTCCATGTTGATTGATGGATGTCGTCCAGTGATGGAAGTGATCCGCTTTGACTCTATGTATGATCGCGCCTTCCGATATGCCTGTGGCAGTGCTGCCGTCTGCGATTCGACACAGATTGCCAAAAGTCTTTGCTATGAACGCGGAGTAAAGGTAAAGGCAATTACTTTGGATGGAACTGTCATTCACAAGAGCGGATTGATTACTGGTGGTGTTTATGGCCAGCCATCACATCGCTGGGAGGAGCGTGAAGTGCGATCCCTAAAGAGCGAGCGTGATTCGTGTCTCGCCACTCTCGCCGACATTAGCAAGAGCTTGAAAAGAACCGAGACGGAGGAACGTAATCGTGCGCATTTGGTTGAGCTAGAGACCCGTCATCGATACCTCTTGGACGAGTTGGAGGCGCAAAATCGTCGGTTGTCGAGCATCCAGGAGGAGTTGGTGCATGTAGAGCAAGAACTAGTCCGTTGTCGCGCTCAGTTGGCCACTCTAGTCAAATCACTGGCTAAGTATGAAAAGGAAATGGCCACTTGGACTGTTGCCGTCCACGGTGTTGAGGATGAGGTATTTGCAGACTTTTGTGGTAGAATTGGATTTGGAAATGTAAGGGAATTTGAGACGAGTAGGATGAGTCTCTTCCAAGAAATTTCCGAGAAGCGAGTTCAATTTGCCACCGTGGCTGCAAAACTGCAGCATCAGATTCAGTTCTTGAGAGAGCAACATTCACAAACTACAGGCCGTCTTGCTGAGGGAAAGGAAAAGGTTACAGCTCTGCAGCAGGAACTGGACGGGATTGAAAGGGAGCAAAGGAACTTGATGAATCTGGTTGAGGAGAAGCGTGAAAAAGCTTCCGCTATAAAGAGCGAACTTGACCAAGTGAAGACCAAGAAAAGGACTGAGCAGGCAATTGTTGAAGAAAAGCGGGCCGTCCTTACAACTGCCCAGCAAGCCCTGACTTTTGTTTCCAAGGAATTGACTAACCAGGAATGTGACCTGGACCGTCTACTTGGAAGTCGCAAGGTGCTCCTCCGCACCTGTAAAATGGAACAGGTCGATCTCCCCATGGCCAATTCCGAGTGCTCATTTGCCGATGTAGATCTTGAAGTTGATCAGAGTCGTGATCCCATCGTCTTTGACTATTCCTCGCTGCCTCGCCAGAAGCGCACAGCATCACCCTTGGATGCTGCCAATGAGCGCAAGTACACTGAACAGTTGAATGCAGTCCAGGATGAAATGGACAAACTTGCTCCGAATCTGCGCGCGTTGGATAAGATTGACGGCGCAGAGACCCGTCTGAAGAGCACCTTGGAAGCATTTGAAAAGACTAAGAATGATTTGAAAAAGGCCAAGGAAGACTTTTCTTTGGTAAAGAGCAAGCGGTTTGATCGCTTCAATCATGCATTCAAGCAGATTTCGTCCAATATTGACACCATTTACAAGGAGCTGACCCGGTCTGATCTAGTTCCTACTGGTGGCAGCGCCTTTCTGAGTGTTGAGAATAACGAAGAGCCATTTTCAGAGGGAGTGCGATTCCATGCCATGCCTCCAATGAAACGATTCCTGGACATGGATCAGTTATCCGGCGGTGAGCGCACAGTTGCAGCCTTGGCGCTCCTATTTGCGATCCATTCGTATCGGCCTGCACCTTTCTTTATCCTCGACGAGATTGATGCTGCATTGGATGCTGCCAATGTACATCGCGTTGCTGCATTCATTCGGGCGCGTTCCCTTGGTGGCCAAGTTACAAATACTTCGCAGTTGGGGTCGAGTCCTCGTGAGATTGCCGTATCTCCAGTGCAATTTCTGGTAATTTCGTTGAAGAGCTCGTTGTATGCCAAAGCCGATAGTCTAGTTGGAATCTATCGCGATCCTGAAGAGAATTCGAGTAAAGTGCTTACCCTCCGTCTTTCAGACTATCCCGAATAAGCCTAAAAATGGGTGGATAATGCATGTTTAATTAATTTGCCGAGTGTGCAATAAACTAATGACCAAAGATTTAGATGGTGGCCGATGGTCTTGATCCAGATAAAGTTTACAGTAAAGATATGTTAAACAGTATCCGCTTATGGCTAGTGATCCTGATCTCTATCCCACAATCCTGATAGCTATCCCACAATCCTGGTAGCTATCCCACAATCCTGGTAGCTATCCCACAATCCTGATATCTATCCCCACAACCCATGCTCATCCTATCAAGGATGGCACCTAGTAACGACACCATAATCCTTAATAAAAAAATCTTGTGCACTAACAAAACTATCACAACTTAAGAAATGCTTAATTGATTCCATGTTTTCTCGGCGCCTCCGGTGGCCGAGACCACGCCGGTTAGTGCGATTGTACAGTACCCCAAAGTTGAATGATATTGGGTTCTGGGAGTATACGGGAGAGGTTTTTGGAGGTGGTGTGGCATTGATGCAGACGGGAATGGAGGTTATGCATGGAACAGGTCTGCCCTGGTGGGCCACCATTCTTGCAGCTACAACAATGGTCAGAGTTGCAGTATTGCCGGTCAGAATATGGACACTTTGTCAGCAATCACTAATGCAACGTGCTCATCATGACGTCACTGGTGAAGTGCCCACCCTCCGACTCCGACACAAAACAAAGCCGGCACTCCGCGTGGCCGTTGGTATTGCTTGGCTCGCCGCGCTAAGACGCCACGGTACTCATCCTCTGAGATCGCTGACTCCGATTTTGTTGCATTTGCCGTTGTTTGTGGGAATGGGGGCTGCCCTGCGTCGGATGGGGGCCTTCCCATGGTGGGGAGCTGATGGAGAAGTCCCCGTGGCTGGATGGGACACGGGTCTATTTGGCTATGATTTGGGTGTGACATTTCCCTTATTGACAGCCGTAGTGGTGGCGTCTAATGTGGGCAGTGTTTGGTGGCTGTTTCGGGGCCGACAAGGCAAGCGATGGATCTACTGGCTGCTTCAGACTGCAAACGTCTTCTCGGCCGTAATCTTGTCCATGCTGCCTGCGTCCATCAACTTTTTTGTCCTTGCAAACAACTCTCTCATGATTCTCGAATCCACATTGCTTCGGTCGTCCGTGTTATTGCGAAAAATAAATTTATTTAAACTCTACGACGTGCCTGATTGGGATTCTTGCGACCAAAACCAATGACGGGCAGGAAGGGCATTTCTAGCTTGGCGGCGCCTTTGAAAGTCATGCCTCCAAACACTGTGGCCAGTCGATCGTCTATCGCATCCAGATCAGTCATCTTTGCTGCCCGTTTCTCTTGTCGTTGGTAGGATTTCATCGCTTGCTGATACTCCTTCTGATCTTCTCGTAAGAGCACCGTGTTTCCTCCCCGTCCAGCCTTGGGCATCGGCAACGGCGTCTTTGTTCCACGCAAATTGTACTGAAAGTCGCGCTTTAGAAACAGATGCGTCTGTCCTTGGGCATCCACCATGTACGATGTCCGAAGCAGGGTAGCGCCTCCACATTTGTCACAGAAACGACGCTCCAGCTGACGGGTGATTGAGTAGCATGCGTGGCAACGAAGAAGCCAGCTCTTCACTTGACGAATTCGATAGCCTTCTGGACCATAGACCTTTAAACGCATCTGGAGTAGGACGTTTTGCACGGCAAAATCGGTGGACATGCATCCAACAGTGCCTGCGGCCGGAGAGCTCAGAGTCTTGGATGCTTTTGCCTTGACCATGGCAATGTTATCAGGTGTAATCCAGTCACCATCCCACTCTTCCTCCTCTACTGGGTTAGAATCGGGTGTAGGTCCAGAAGTTTTCTTGGATTTGGATTTAGATTCAGATTCGGATGCGGGTAGAGCTGCTTTTTCCTGCACCGAGTTGGACAGGGATTCTTTTTCTTGCACCGAGTTGGACAGAGATTCTTTTTCCTGTACCGAGTTGGACAGGGATTCTTTTTCCTGTACCGAATTGGGCAGGGATTCTTTTCCTTTAGATACAGATGCCTCTTCCTTGGGCAGAGATACTTTGTCTTCGGGCATAGATACTTCCTCGCCACTTGTGGCAGCAACAGCAGCGGTAGACACTTTGGATAATTTGGATGATCCTATGGATGTCTTCTTTTCCATCGACTGACTCTCGTGAATCTTCAAGTCCACAGGACGGGTTCGGGCTGATGCAACTCCATTCATTTCCCACTCTAGCGTCAGAGTCAAAGCAACCACTTTCAAATCTGTCCCTGACAGACTCACCACATCACCCGTCATCTTTGCAAACTCACGAACCGTCTGCAAAGCTTCCATGCTCGGGTTGCGTACAACAAGGTTGGGATAGAGCACAAGACGGTCGCGAGTGGCAACATCTTTCAGCTCGGCCAGCACTTCTGGGGTAGTATATAAGTGTTCAGAGAGCGTTGTCGGTACAGTGTTCAGGATGATGGGCCCTGAATCTAGGACCAAATGTTGAAACTTTACCGTCATCGATCCTTAATCCCCGGTAAGGCACTACGATATTAATATTAGAGTTTACTTGCTGCGAGGTTTGTAGTAAGACGATTGAATCCCTGGTCTATATATTTCTTTCCCATTAAATACTCTATACGAACTGGGCCTACGCTGAGGCTTTATAATTTAAGCTCGCACTTGTATGTACAATCATTTTCATTCAATCATCCGTTCTTATGACATGACTTACTAATTACTGTCCTCCGTCAGCAGCCAGGCTTACGATCTCTCTCCACGCAAACGACGGGCAAGTTGGATGTCGCGTACCATGATGGTTACTCGTTTTGCATGAATCGCACACAGGTTGGTATCTTCAAACAGGCCAACCAGATAAGCCTCGGCGGCCTCCTGCAATGCTGCCACTGCCGTGCTTTGGAACCGCAGATCGCCCTTTGTTTCGCCAGCCACCTCTCTCACCAGTCTCTGAAACGGCAACTTGCGAATTAACAGTTCAGTAGACTTTTGATAACGACGGATCTCGCGAAGAGCGACCGTGCCGGGACGATAACGATGTGGTTTTTTGATGCCGGCAGGCGCAGCTGATTTAGACGCCTTTGTGGCAAGCTGCTTGCGAGGGGCCTTTCCACCAGTGGACTTGCGTGCTGTTTGTTTAGTGCGAGCCATTTTGTCAGATGAGTCCTTGTCTCGGTCCCTGGTTGGAATGCATAATGCATGAAAGCTACACCCAAAGAGCAATCATTTTGATTGGCTCCGCGATTGTTTTAATATGGTAAATAACGCAACTGCCATGGTAATAGATGCAAACTAATTTATCCTCACAACTGCCGACTGATTAGTTTGCCACCCCCAAATACAATAAAATATCAATGCGACTGCCTTCCTATTTCGGATCGTCGGCCGTATCCATACCCTTGTCAAGTTTGCTTCTTCAGGATGGCGCAACGTACTGGATCCCCTTCTTTTCCTCAACTTTGTAGGTTGTCAGTTTGAAAACAGTAATGACGTTGGTGTCTTCTCCAAGCTCACCAACTCGTACTGTCTGGTTGCTATCGGTGGGTCAGAAAACTTTTACAGTGTTTTCGAGAGCGAGCTTGCTGACGTCATTCCCGTTGTGCATGCATCTATTGCTGGAACCCGTGTTATTGGGCGTCTGACAGCCGGTACACTCGCTTAAACGTTCTATATCGTGTAGGAAATCGTCACGGACTGCTAGTGCCCAACACGACCACCGACCAGGAGCTGCAGCATCTTCGCAACTCTATTCCCGACACTGTGAACATCCAACGCGTTGAAGAGCGTCTTTCTGCCCTCGGAAACGTCATTGCCTGCAACGACTACGTGGCTCTCGTACATCCTGACCTCGACCGTGAGACAGAGGAGATTATTGCCGACGTGCTCAAGGTGGAAGTGTTTCGCCACACCATTGCCACCAACGTCCTTGTCGGCACTTACTGTGCGCTGAGTAATCAGGGTGGATTGGTGCACCCAAGGACCAGTGTGGAGGACCAGGACGAGTTGTCAACTCTGCTGCAGATTCCGTTAGTTGCTGGAACCGTGAATCGTGGTTTGGATATGCTTGGGGCTGGGCTGGTTGTAAACGACTGGTGCGCCTTTACAGGACTGGACACGACCAGCACCGAATTGTCAGTGATTGAGAGTATCTTTAAGATTCAGGATGCCAAGCCTACGGCTATTGTGGAAGAGTTCCGGGACAGTTTGATTGAAAGTCTGGCGTAACCAGTACTAGTGCTAGAACTAGAACACAGTAAACTGCATTCTGTTCATCTCGGTGTGTCCTAATAAAATAGCTAGCAGCGACAAAGGAGAGAAATTTAACCCATATGATCAAATTAAAGTATTCCCAAGTTTACAAAAAGGCACAGAAAATATTACTTGACAGAAACCTCTCGACAACTTTTCGGTCACTTCTTGGGTAGATGGCATCGGAATGACCTATTGATGCTTGACGGGTCATTTGGTACCAATAAGGAAATTTGACTGTTATGATGGTAAACACAATGATCATGTCCAAAAAGCGAACTGTCCGCCAGTGGCAACAAACTAATGTTTCTGGTAGTGCTGTTGGCGGTGGTCGCGGCCGTTTACGGCGCACCAGTTAATCTCGTTAATAATATGAGCCACACCTGCTACATCACCACAGCTTTACAGAATCTCTTCTATATTCCACCGGCCCGCAGTCTTGTGTACACCAATTCTGATGGTGAGCTCCCTCACTCCCTTGCGCAGCTCTTTGCTGAAATGCAAACCTCTTCCACTGCTGTCTCCATTACCTCCTTCTATCGTCTTTACATTGCCGACTCCCAACAACAGGATAGACCCGGAGCAGAGTGGGATCGTCCGGAGGACCCGGACATCTTTTTCACCAAGCTTGTCGAGTACATGGTGCCAATATTGGGTAAAATGTTTCTACTCGAGGTCAGTCGGGTAGCATATGTGCCGGTTGGGGGACAGCTGCTCGAGTACAAGACATTGATGGAAATGGAGACTTCCAGCATACAATTGTTCCTGTACCTGGATCCCGGAGTATCAGTTGAACAGGCCTTGGCTGAGACGTCCTTCTCACAGAGTATGAACATTACAAAGCCTGCAGACCAAGCAACAGTTGATCGCTTCGAGCAGGCTGGATTCACCCAATGGGGTGAGCAGCTGGATGCGACCGTTATTAAGAAGACCTCTGCGAAGGGAGATATGCTTGTGCTTCAGGTCCGCGACAACGACAGCGACGGTGGCAGCGAATCCTCTAACGTCATCTACAGCGATACCATGCAAGTCTCAGGGGAGACTTTTATGCTCATGGGACTGATCCATACCATGTCAGGACACTACGCTGCCACTGTCTGCACCGAAGCCTCCAGTGATACCTGGTACCATTTCGATGACGTGGGGGTCACAAAGGTCGATCGGAGCGCTGCCTTGGCAGCTTCAGATAATGTCTTTATGCTATTCTATGTTCGACAGTGCGAGTGGGAGCGATGGGTTGCAGATCCCACAGTGTATAAGCCGGTAATCCCACCTGACGTTTACGCATCCGAAAAGATAAAGCTGGATAAATGTGGTCTATAATCGAGATATCGTGAGTCTCTCACTTGCAAGGCAGTTCCTGCGTAAATAGCGTTAACGAGTAAAAAGTATTTCATGCTAGAAAGCATTGTCCCGTGATGCTCCTGCGAGTTTCTGTGAGGTGGTGAATTAGTCTGCAGGTTTTCTATTTATGATAGATCAATTGTGAAGAGGCTGCCGCTTAAATAGGCCGATGAATATACTGATAAATAGGTCAATGAGTTAATAATTGTGAAATAGTATAACTGCGGATCGGGGATACCAATAAAGGGTCTTTACTATAAGCTAAAAATAATAAATAAATTCCCTTGTCTTGTCGTCTCCTCGTCCCTACAGCTATCCTGGGAAATGAGTCATCCCCGGAGCATCCTATAATTAGCGACCGGGGATCTCGATTGGCACTGTCGTAATGAGTACTGATAATGCTGTGGCCAGTGACGCCAGTAATCTCGACCGGTTTGACTTTCCAAACGAGGAACTAAAGATATTGAAATACTGGGACGAAATTGATGCATTCAAGACCAGCTTGAAGCTTTCCGAAGGCCGTCCATTATACACCTTTTTGGATGGACCTCCCTTTGCTACTGGTCTCCCGCATTACGGACATTTATTGACCGGTGCCATCAAGGATATTGTAACCCGCTACGCCACTCTCAATGGCTTTCACGTTGAGCGTCGCTTCGGCTGGGACTGCCATGGTCTCCCCATAGAATACGAAATTGACAAAAAGCTCGGTATCACAGGCCGTGCTGATGTTCAGAAAATGGGGATCGCTGCCTACAATGCAGAATGTCGATCTATTGTGATGAGGTACAGCGAAGAATGGGAAAAGACGGTGCGTCGCAGTGCCCGATGGGTTGATTTCCAAGGAGACTTCAAGACAATGTATCCTTCGTTTATGGAGAGCGTCTGGTGGGTGTTCCAGCAGCTTTTTGCAAAGGGACAAATTTACCGCGGATTTAAGGTAATGCCCTACAGTACTGCCTGTGGCACTCCTCTGTCCAATTTCGAAGTGGCCCTTAATTATCGGGATGTTCAGGATCCTGCTGTAACGGTGAAGCTTCCCTTGGTCGATGACCAGGACACTGTATTGCTCATCTGGACAACCACCCCGTGGACCTTGCCCTCCAATTTGGCCGTCTGCGCTCATCCCGAGATGAAGTATTGCTATGCCCAAAGTCCAAAGGACGGAAAGACCTACATTGTTGCCGAGACGCTTATCGAGGGTGTTATGAAGTCGGGCGGACATGAGGGCTACAAGGTTATCAAGACTGTTACAGGAAAGGAGCTTGAAGGTCTCAAATACGTTCCTATTCTAGAGTTCTTTGAGAGCCGCCAAACGGAGTATCCAAAGACCTTTTCCGTGGTCAATGATACATTTGTCACTAATGATGCCGGTACTGGTTTGGTACACATGGCACCGGCATTTGGTGAGGACGATTTTAACATTTGCTTGCGTTATGGCATCACCAAGGAGACTGACGTTCCTTGTCCCATTGACGACAGTGGCCGCTTCACTGCTCCCATCACCCGCTATGAAGGGACACTTTGGCAAGAGGCTAATCCAGGCATCATTAAAGAACTTGACGGCAATGGCCGCATCTTCCATCGAGGTCAGATTACCCACAGCTATCCCTTCTGCTGGCGTTCTGACACTCCTTTGATCTATCGTGCCATTCCTTGCTGGTTTGTTCGCGTTGGTGACATTATCCCTAGACTACTCGCCGCCAGTGCAGAGACGCTCTGGGTTCCCGAGTTTGTGCAAGAGAAGCGTTTCCATAATTGGCTCTCAGGGGCACGCGACTGGGCCATTTCCCGTAATCGTTATTGGGGTACACCCATTCCCATTTGGGCCAGTGAAGATTTTGAAGAGATTGTGTGTATTGGCTCCGTGGCGCAACTTGAAGAGCTTTCGGGAGTGAGTGGAATCACGGATCTGCACCGAGAGAGTGTTGATCACATTACCATTCCCTCCAAATTAGGTAAGGGGGTACTTAAGAGGGTGGAGGAAGTGTTGGATTGTTGGTTTGAGAGTGGCAGTGTTCCGTATGCACAGAACCATTATCCATTTGAAAGCAAGGAAAAGTTTGAATCATCCTTCCCGGCCGATTTCATTGCGGAGGGGCTGGACCAAACACGCGGTTGGTTCTACACTCTGACGGTCATTGGAGTTCATCTGTTTGACAGGGTTCCGTTCAAAAACTTGATTGTCAACGGACTGGTGTTGGCTGCCGATGGTAAGAAGATGAGCAAACGCTTGAAAAATTATCCCGAACCAAGTAGTGTATTTGACGGTTACGGAGCAGACGCACTTCGTCTCTATATGATCAATTCCCCCGTTGTGCGCGCAGAAACATTACGCTTTCGCGAAGAAGGTGTCCGAAATATCATCAGAGACGTGATGCTGCCTTGGTACAATTCGTACCGATTCTTGGCCACCCAGATGGAAGTCTTCCAAGTCGAGACGGGTGCTCCTTTCAATTTTGATCCGAACGTCATCCACAACCGGGAGAACACTATGGACGCTTGGATCTTGGCCTCGTTGCAAACCCTTATCAAGACGGTTCGTGCTGAGATGGCGGCATACCGACTGTATGCCGTGGTCCCACCGCTTTTGAAATTCATTGAATCGCTTACCAACTGGTATATTCGTTTCAATCGTCGCAGATTAAGAGGCGAGGCCGGGGCAGAGGAATTGAATACTTCCCTCCATGTCCTATTTGATGTGGTGTACAGCTTTTCCATCATCATGGCGCCATTTGCACCCTTCTTTTCAGAGAATCTCTTCCAACGTCTCCGTAACAATGTCACCCAGCCAAAAGAGATTGTGGATGATCGTAGTGTTCATTTCATGTCGTATCCCATTGTACGCGACGAATACTTTAACGAAGATATTGAGCGCGCCTTTTCTCGTCTTCAAGACGTTGTTGAGCGTGTCCGCACCATGCGCGAGGCAAGGAATATTCCCCTAAAGACCCCACTCCGGGAGATTACAGTGCTCAGCACTGATCCTATTTTCCGGGCCGATTTGGAATCACTGCGTCTGTATGTGGAAGAGGAGTTGAATGTGCGTGCCTTGGTGCTGGTGGAGGATGAAGCTGCCTGGGGAGTACAATATCGCGCAACACCCAACTTTAAGCTCCTTGGACAGCGTCTTAAGAAGGATCTTTCTACGGTGCAAAAGGCCCTTGCCACTGTGCCTCAGAGCGATCTGCGTACCCTCATGGATACTGGAAAGTTGACAGTGGCTGGACACGAATTGACGCTTGAAGAGGTGGAGGTTGTCCGTGTAGTAGAGCTTCCTGCAGACTCGACACGTGCAGTCCAATGTGAGCGCGAATTTATTGTTCTTCTGGACATTACCATTGACCAAACATTGCGGGACGAAGGTCTTGCTCGCGAACTAGTCAATCGCGTACAGCGACTCCGCAAAAAGGCTGGACTAAAGGCCACTGATGAGGTGCAGATTCATTGCCAAGTTAGCAATGATCCCGACCTGGCCACCGCCCTGGAAGGACAGATGGCCTACCTGTGCAAGGCTCTGAAGACTGGTCTTACCTTGGGCAATGTGCCAAGTGACGGCATTGTGGCCCAAGACGATTCCGATCTCGGAAATGGAACAGTAACTCTGGTCCTGCGGCAATAACCAGCGGGGACGAGTAATCAGGCCACAATTAATCAGCGGGAGAATCGAATCACAATTAATCGGCGAGATAGTCGAGTCACTAATAATATATAAACCAGTTACTTAGCGGGATAATAGAATTGCAAGCAATACACATCAATTAATAGATAAGGATACCAGTATCACTGGGCAGCCAGCTAGGAACGTACTGATTGTGTTCGACGTTCCAAACGGCCAAGATAACCTACGTTCGTCAACTATTTTTGTTCACTACTTTCGTTCACTACTTTTATCAACTATTTTTGTTGATTGCTTTTGTCCTGGTCTATCTCCCAATTTGTACTCGCATAACTACAAGAGTTCTGCTGCCAGTTAGCAACATTTGCTGGTTTTGCTCAAAGTTAGACTATGTCTTCTTACTCTTAAATGGTCTATTGTGATTGGCTGACAGGGGTTAGAGCTGGTTTGGACGACTGGACGGTGATGCCTCCCAAACAGACGACTGAAGATAATGTGACCTTCCGCATAGCCTCACTCAACTGCTGGGGACTGTTGTACTCGCCAAAACGTAAGCCGCGTTTTGCACAAATCCAGCGGTACTTGCTGGAGGAGAACAACGAGTTTGATTTTGTCACCTTGCAGGAGGTGTGGATGAGTAGCGACTTTATGCGGTTGAAGGAGGCCATCAAGGACCGTTACCCACACACTGTGTACTTTCCCTGCGGTGTTATTGGCTCCGGTCTGTGCATCCTTTCACGTCATCCGATTGCACAGCGTTTCTTCAAGCGGTACAGTCTGAACGGCTCAATCGACCGTATATGGCACGGCGACTATTTTAGCGGAAAGGGTGTGGGTGGAGTACGCGTATTGATCAACGGGGTCACCCTGGACCTGTACACCACCCATCTGCACGCCGAATACAATCCCGAAAAGCTGGGATATACGGCGCACCGACTGGCGCAATTGCAAGAGTTGGCGCAGTTTGTGGAACACACCAGTCGTCCAACACACGTGGCCATTGTGACTGGCGATCTGAACACCACTCCAGAGGACTTTCCCTACCGTATGATGGTAGCAGGTGGTTGTGGTAACAAATTGGAACCACCTCTGAAGGACGCCTGGGCAGAGCTGTATGGACAGCGTGGCGTTGATGCGTGCATGGCAGACAGTCCCACTGCTGCTTTGGCTGTTGAGCAATCCACCGGCCATACCTATAACCTGCCTACCAGCACCCATTACATCAAGAAACATCCGTCCCAGCGGATAGACTATTTCCTCTACGCACCCCGTCCCGGTGTGGTCTGCAAATCGCTTGATCTGCTCACCGAGGATGTGCTATATGAACCGAAAATGTCGCTCTCTGATCATCTCTTTATGAAGGCCGAGTTTTCCATAAATCCTGCCGAACTTGCCACCTCTGGATACTCAGCCGATCCCAATCCCCTCACCCTCAAGGAGCAAAAGGAAATGGTCCACAAGGCTCTCCAGATCTTTGCCACCAAGCGTCTCCATGTGATTCGCTGGCAGCGTTTCTACATGTCAGTTGTCGTTCTAATGCTTCTCATCTTTGTCGCACTGACCATCACTACCGCCATCACTATTCCCGGCGATCAGCTGACGCCCTTGTTGACACTGACACTGTTTGGTGTGCAGCCTGCGGTCCTAGTCACTGCCTTTTCCTGTCTCTTCTTGGCCCGGCTGTTCCTGGTGGAGGAGAAGGCTACCTTGAACCATTTTATCAGCGAGTGGGAGGGCTGGCTGGTCTATCATGAAATTACCAGTCCCACCGAGACCAGTCTTGTAATCCTGAATGAGTAAAATTAGATCAGATTTTGCACATGAATCGCCACTGAGTATATTTAGCTTGTGCACCATGTTATTGATGTGGATCCTAGTGTGACGTAGAAGACTGATTAGTATGTCTTTTGGAAATAGTTCTCTAGTTTGGAGAAGGGATAATCAGAATAATCGACGAAGGATAATGAGATCTATATCTTACCATTTGAGGATTATTACTATGCAACTCGGGAGACTATAAAATGACTTACGATTTGATAATAAAAGAGTTCCCTTGCCTCCCAAATAAATAGTAGTGACAAAGTCCGTAGTATTATCCCCACTACGCGACACTAGCTGTGATCTTACTACACAAACCTTATTGAGCTATCTAGGGTTTCGAGTAATGATCTCTTATTAGAGCATTTAACCCGCTAAACCCCACTTCATATGCACTAAAACAACGTGCAGCACTCTGGGTCCTGCAGGTCTTTGGGATCGTCGTTCTGGATATTGTGCTGGACTGGCGGCTGGGCAATATTCTGAGAGCCATCTCCTTGATTCTGAATCGGTGGCAGGGCATAAAACCAATCCTGGGTCTCGTAATGTCCTTCCAGAGAGGCAACAAAAATGGAATCCTTACTTGGAATCACTCCCTTCAACTGTGCCCATTTCAGCATATCCTGATGGCCTTTGGTTGCCGCTATATTGACACTTTTCAACTTGACCTCGAACTGGCCTTTCTGAGCGACAATCCAATCGGCTACTCCTACGTGTCCATTTTCAATGGCATCATCAAGCCCTTTTTGAGTTGGGATCTCCTTGGTAGCGGCCTTGAGCCACCGGAGCGCCAAGTGGTGTCCATTCTTGGCAATGCGATCGGCAATACCTTCGCTTACGGAAACTTCAAAACCCCCGTCGATGATAATATCTAGACTGTCCATGTATCCATTTGTTAGAATATTGTCAATTGCACCTAGATTGGACTCTTTGGCTGGATAATTCTCCATCAGCCATTTGAATGTCTCGAAATGACCCATCTCGGCTGCAGCCATGTGGTCACCGGCTACGGGAGATAACTCCAATTCCGTGCATACCCATTGTACAATGTGTAAATGTCCAGCAATAATGGCGGCATAGAGTATTTCCTGATACGCTATGTCCTCTAGTAGCGGCGCAACAAGTTCGATTACGGCCAAATGTCCTCCGCTAGCAGCACTCTTTACACTGGCAATACTTGGGTATACACGGATACCGTACCCGTAGAACAACTTTAGTATTTCAGTACAGCCTTCTTCAATTGCTAAATTGATGCACTTAGCATCAAAGAGACTCTCGTCAAAGTTCATGATCCATTCGACAGTCTTAAAATGGCCATTGCGGACGGCCATCTGTAATCCCCACTCGGTCAGTTGTAAACTACGGGAAAAGTGAAATTCTTGCAAGAGTTCTAGACCAGTTGCCAAGCCACACAAACTATCAAAGGCATTGACACTGGGCTTCAAGTCAGGCTGTTTTTTATGGATCCACTTGATAAAGCGCGTCTGACCTGAAGCTACGGCCGCATCCAGTAGTTTCTGATAGTCCAATCTCTCTCCCTTGTCGAAAGCCCACTGGACTACATCGACGCATCCATTTGAAGCTATTTCCAACAACAAATAATCAGAAAAGGTGTAGTAACCATGCGTTGCCAAATATTCCAATACTGAGATGCAGTTATTTACTGCGGCGTGGTGTATATAAACGCTCAACTCGGAATCTCTGAGGCCTTGGGCAAATGCCCACTCTAGCATCGGAAGAGTAGCCTCCGAGCCTGCCATGAAGATGAGATTGAGATTCGCTTCTGTCATTCTATCGCGCGAATACCTTAAAAATATGTTCAAAATATCAAATTTCCCATCAGTCAAAAGCTTCTGCAGCGTCAGCTTGGATGGCTCCTTTGGATAGCGATGAGAGTACAGAAACTCGAGTCCTTTAGCGGTCGTGATGGCGGCTTTGACACTTACCTGCTTGAGATCCAACGCGGAATCGCCGCTCTGGAGAAAGGCAATGATCTTCCAGGCCCCGTTCTTCACCAAACAGTCAGCCTGTTGAGCAATGTACTCAAAATCGGTCAGCCCGTCGGATAGTAAAATATTCAACGCATCTTTCTTAACCATCAAACTAAGGAGGTTTTCGTATTTTTTGGAGATGGCAGACCAGAGAAGACTATCGTGTCTGATGCTATGGTAGAACGCCACATTGTCGGCCTTGAGAGCCATATCAAAGTAAGTGATCCAATCGTAATCGTCACAGCGCTTGTACCATTCTTCTTCGACATACCAATCACTGTCGTAAGATAGTGCAGCAAACCAGTGTCTCAGCTCCTCCGTCTTCCAGATGGGGAAGCAAAGGAGACTACGCAGAAAAACGTAATTGCCGTTCTTGATAGCAACTTCCACGAGTTCCTCCGGGTCAATATTACTCGTGTAGACAGGGGAATTTAAAAGTATCATAGCCGCCTCATCGAGCTCATATCCAGACTCAACGGCCTCCAAGAGGCCCCCTTCTACCTGTTTGAGCACATTTGGGAGCAATTGTCCAGAAGAGTCCATGAGCGTTCCGCTTAAAACGTGAAATTTTTCGGTCCACATTGCACCATTCTCCTTTGTTGTAGAGAGCAATGACGGTCCGTTGGCGTCTCTCTCATAACCGCTGAGAGAACATTGACTCAGCGTGAAAAGTGCGATAATAGCCGGGACTGTAATAAGCATGAGCCACGCACGACCCCGGCGATCCATCGTGGGCCAAGCGACCGTTTCAAGCCCCAAATTCCCAAAGTGCGGCAAAGATCAGACGAAAGACTCGGTCCTATGAAAGATGGTCTGTACTTGGCAGAGTAGTATGAGATTGTAGGCCTGAGGACTCTGGTAAGGATGTGCACCGAAACCCCTTGTTCTTCTTCAAGGGTAGAGCATTGACTCGATGCCAATAGCAGGCCCTGAATTACCGCCGTTCTGCCCTGGTACGGTCCCGTTTCCCAAATGTGATGTCATTTTAGTTTGTTGTTCTGCTAATCCTCACGAGTCAGCAGGGCAGATTGCAGTACTCTATTGTTGGACTTGGCCAGCTCTCGTCAAACTACAGCTAGTCAAATCCATCCATGCCATCTTCATCCCTGTCATCCTACACCTTTGTGGCACCCACGAGTCAGAAATGTGAATTATGTCATT
>MTSL01000126.1:0-15941 GCA_002794465.1 Paramicrosporidium saccamoebae | reverse complement strand
TTTGGACATTCGCTGAAGAACGGATGCTGCAGTGCCTCAGTCGGTGATATCCGCACCATTGGGTCGAATTCTAGCATCTTGCGAAGCAGATCTACGCCAACAGCTGTCAACCGATCCTGGAATACAGAAAAGTCGGTCGGCTCCATGTGGGGAAGGAGGGACAAGTACTGTCTCGTGGGAAGGCTACAGATCCGCGAGAGGACAGTTTCTGGAGGACTGCCAATGAGTGAAATAATTAAGCGAATATGATGCACATGATCCACTCCGGGAAACAACACTCTCCCAGTGGCTAGCTCCGCCAGGATGCAGCCGGCAGACCAAACATCAACAGGTGCCCCATATGTCCTCCAAGTGAGCATAAACTCGGGTGCGCGGTAGTAGCGGGTGGCAAGATATCCCGTCATTTCCTCGTCCGCGTGTCTTGCTAGGCCTAAATCGCATACTTTAAGCTCATCCTGGTGTGTTGATAACAGAATGTTTTCGGGTTTAAGATCACGATGTACAATACCGTGGGCATGCATATAAGAGAGAACCTGCATCAGTTGGAACATTATCCGCCGTATCCTTGGCAGGGAAAGCAATCGATTTGTTGCTAGCAAACAACGCAAGTCACTTTGGATGTAGTCAGTGACAATAAATCTGCAACACAATCAGTGACTGGACATGGAAAAACATACAAGTCACAGCCAGATTCGTCTAGAAAGGCATCGTGAAGAGGAATCAACTACGATTGAGCATGGTATTAGCCGAGCTGGTACGTTGGGATGGGAGAGACATCGCAGCAGATGGAGCTCCCGATAACAACATTTAGCCCTTCCCTGGGAACTGAACGGAGACAATATTCGCTTAACCGCCACCATCGCCCCCCTCACAGAATCTTTGGCCATCCTAAACTTTACCCCTAACCAGCAATCTCTTACAATACTGACCCATAGCCGCCATTGCCCACAGTGCACATCTCAACATATCGCTCTGGCAATCCGAAAACCTCATCGTCACTCTCATCCGTAAGTTCATTATCCAAATCTTCGCTGTACTCTCCAGACGGATTCATTCCAGGCAAGCCGGTAGGGGCTCAGCTGCAACAAATTTGCGATTACCCAGAGCCTTGGATTCTGATTGGTCAATTTCATTCCGGTCCAATCCGATTGTTCCGAGTCAGACGTGTTGGCTAATACCCGAAGCCGACGGGACGGCGGATGCAAATGAGCGGATTACACTCAGTGGCATCGGCAGGAAGGGTGCGTGAAATGGGAAGGACTCTGTCGGCAATGGCAGAGGATGATAGAATTGAAAAGCTAAATGCCTTTAATCGACACGGCTTTACTCCCCTACACGCCGCCATCTTCCATGATCACTACGAAATGGTGGAGCTGTTGCTGAAAAAGGGAGCAGATGCCAGTCGACCGGCTTCCCGCGAGCAATGGACATTTCCCTTGCACTTGGCCTCAGTCAGGGGCACTGTCAGATTGATCCGGATTCTTCTAAACGCAGGTGCTGATCCCTTCCTCTATGATTGGGACGGCGTCTCTGCAGTTCAGATTGCTGCTACCTCGGGCAACAAGCACGTGGCTACATACCTTGAGCAGCAAATGTCAATTCGCAAACAACGGCCCATTGGTTACCCATCTTGGACCACATTCAACATCGGCATGAAGGATTCCTGGTGGAGGATACCCTCAGGCACAACAAGAGAGGGATCATCAATCTTGGACCATTTTTCCGATGGCGGTACACCGGCCATGTTATATGCAGAGTTGAAGCTCAAGTCTGTTCCACGACTGAGGAAATCCAGCAGCCAACCACTGACTCGCCGTGAAGTATCAGACATTGTGCCTACGCCCTTCCGCCAGGCCCTGAATAAGTTAATATAATAGATTTTTCTTATAGCAAGCTAATGGAGGGAGCGACTGTTACAGTACGGATTATAAAGTCGTTTGAGTACAAAAACTTTCGGTCGCTCGTCTTTCAAAATGTGGACCTACACACGGCCACACTTGATACACTGCGCGCTATGGTTTGGGAGCGTAGCAACTGCGTAGCCATTCATAATTTAGGGATACGGACGACTCCTGGCTTGAAGCAGTATGAACAGTGTCTTTTTGATACCTTCAAGATGTATTATCAGGCACATGGTGCAAAGGTAGGACGTGTGCGTCGTACTAATACTGGCAGACTAACAACCCTATGATCAATCTTGGTGGTGACGAGGCACTAGTCCTAGCCAACTATAGCACTCCCTTGTATGATCTCGGCTTCAGAAACGAAACAGAGATCTCGTATTTTAAGAAGGAGGATTATGAAAAATACAAGGTGGATCCGACATTAAAATGGTGAATAAAGGTTTATAAATCGGAGCGAACCCTAAATCCTGGGCCCGGAGGTTCTCCTGTCAAGGAAGTCAGTCCGTGGGCTGGCTCGCAGCTATCTCGTTTGGACTGAGGTCCAGCCTTGGGTGTTTTTCCTGCGCGTAGATCCTTAATAAGGGCAACTGCAGATTCTGGCGTCAAATCCTCCTACAAATTAGGAAATGTGTAGCTTCCATATACATAATAGTCTTCGTTGATTGCGAGGACCGGAGCATTGACACAGGCACCTGCACATTCGACTTCTACCAGCGTGAACATTCCGTCCTCAGTCGTCCCGCCCACTTCCACACCCAACTCCCTCTTGATCGCATCTAGCACCTCTTCCACACCGCACACTTCACACGGCGTTGTTGTGCAGACTTGCAGAAAATATTTGCCCACTGGCTCACGATTGAACATTGTGTAAAAGGTTGCAACCTCGTAGACGCGCATGGGCGGCATCTCAAGGAGACGTGCTACCTCATTCATGACAGAAATACTCGTCCAGCCAAGCTGCTTCTGTCCCACATGCAACAATGGAATGACGGCAGCCTTTTTATATTGCGGAGGATAGCGGGCAATGATTTGGGCTGCCCGTTTAGCATTCTCCGCCGAAAAGGCAAATGGAATTGAGGGATTGTTTTCGGGAGAGTCGCGATGCTACAGGATAAGATTACCTTGGGAGATGCACAATGAACAGCTTGTCTGAATATAAGCGCCGACCACAGGGAACATTTAAACGGCGACATGCTCGGCCAAGCAATGACATGTTGTAGGTGTGGATATGGGGGGAATATATCTCCGAAACCAGGGATAAAAGGTCTCTATTAGGATTACGAGGGGGCGGGTCTGTGGATTACAAACCAGATATTAAGAATATTGGGATTACAAGAGAATATATTTGTAAATTACAAACCAGATATCGAAAATCTTTACTGCACACCTCATAACTAGGTTACACACTGCCTTTTCTAGGGCTACCAAGGGATCCAAGAAATTTTCAAACTCGGAATTAATAGTGCATTTATTGACAGGTTACCCATCCACTAACCACCTATCCCACTAGTCACCCATCCACCGATCGGCCCTTACCTCACAGTATAACTTTGACCCTGGTCATAAAATTTATTTCGGAAATGCTGGTGCTGTATGAGACTGCTGCTGGCTATGCTCTTTTCAAGGTCCTAAAGGACGGTAAGCTCGAAAAACCCGAAGACTTGCACAAGGAATTTGAAACTATCAAGGATGCACGCAAAATGGTCAAGCTGACCGCCTTTAGCAAATTCGATAATACCGCCAAGGCGCTCGAGTCTGCAGCTTCGCTGTTGGAGGGCAAGATGGCAAAGGACTTGAAGAAATTCCTCAAGAAGAGCGTCGAGGAGGGCGAGACTCTGGCCGTGGCGGATAGCAAGCTTGGCTCACACATTGTGAAAAAGTTGGGTCTGCAAGTTGTTGCCGATTCTTCTGTGCAAGAGCTGTTCCGCGGTATTCGCGGACAGCTTAACGAGCTGGTGGAGGGACTGGAGGAGAATGACATGCATGCCATGGCTCTTGGTCTGTCTCATTCTCTTTCTCGCTACAAGTTGCGTTTCTCCTCTGACAAAGTTGACACTATGATTATCCAGGCTGTCTCCTTGTTGGACGACTTGGACAAGGAGCTCAACACCTATTGCATGCGTCTGAAGGAATGGTACGGCTGGCATTTCCCCGAACTCGCCCGTATTGTCGTTGACAGTGTCGCGTTTGCACGTGTCGTCAAGGTGATCGGTTTCCGCACCAACACTTCCAGCATCGATCTCTCCACCGTCCTCCCCGAGACTCTTGTGGATGAGGTGAAGCAGGCTGCAGAAATTTCCATGGGAACCGAGATTAGTGACGAGGATCTGACTAATATTGATGCTCTTGCTGACCAGATTATTGCCGTGTCGGAATACCGCACGGAGCTGTACGAGTATTTGAAGAACAGAATGATGGCTATTGCTCCC
This sequence comes from Paramicrosporidium saccamoebae, assembly GCA_002794465.1. Taxonomy (NCBI): domain Eukaryota; kingdom Fungi; phylum Rozellomycota; genus Paramicrosporidium; species Paramicrosporidium saccamoebae. The sequence goes on along the minus strand of MTSL01000126.1, from coordinate 11,608 downwards.
AATCTCACTGCCATGGTTGGTGAGCTGGTTGGTGCGCGTCTCATCTCCCGCGCCGGTTCCCTCATGAGCTTGGCCAAATATCCCGCCAGTACCGTTCAAATCCTCGGTGCCGAAAAGGCCCTCTTCCGTGCATTAAAGACTAAGCATGACACTCCCAAATACGGTCTCATCTACCATGCCTCTCTCGTTGGTCAGGCTGCCCCCAAACTAAAGGGAAAAATCAGTCGTGTTCTCGCCGCCAAGACCAGCTTGGCTGTGCGTGCAGATGCTCTCGGCGATAAAGATACTCCCGAAATTGGCATCCAGAACCGCATCAAGGTGGAGGAGAGATTGCGCCAGTTGGAGAGCACCTCAAAGGGTGGCTTCGCAGGTCCGATGAAGGCAAAGCCAGCGCCAAAGAAACACGACATGAGCAAACCCAGCAAGTCATACAATACGGATGGTGATTTTACACACCAGTCCAAGCGTCCCCGTAATTAGGTCGTAACATAGTAGAAGCTAATACACGATTTGTTATAGACCCCAGGATGGACCTGTCCGTGTTGGAAGGAAACGACCCGACGGGAGAAAAGGCTGAAGAGCGTCTCCGAGAAGCGAAACGACGACAGGAAGACCCATTTGCGAAGCGCTCAAAGAAACCAAAGAATCCTGGCAACGCGCATGTAAGCGAGGTTGCCAGCTATAGTTCGGGACGATGGGGAAGTCAACGCGACATTGACCGTCTCGACCATACTACAAAGATGCGTCAAAAGGTAGAGACGGCTGGGAGAGCTAACGTTGGTGTAGGAAATGGAGGAGGAGGAATACAGGACAAAGAGAGAGGATATTAAAAAGATATTGGAGGACAAGACTGCCAAACGAAGGGCCAAGAGAATGAAGAAAAAGTCTGCACAGGAGAATAAACCGGCATTGTGAGTTGCGCTTACAAGTACAAATAAGCCGTACCCAATTAGTCGTGGTGTTTTGGTTATCCACAATACGGTGTGTACGTGCGACGTAGAGGCAGAGGCAGAGGATTGATTAGTTGGGTATTTGTATGCTAGAGTGGATCGCTTTGCTGGGTACTTGAGGAAACTGAAATGTGTATCCATACTATTTATCCCCACCACGCGACATACGGGCCCTTTTATTTAAATTCCTGGTTTGTCATAGACTAACTCACATGGCTCTGGATCCCTAATCCGCTAACAACACAATACCGATTTGAAGCCGCTAATGGCATGACACTTTTTCATAAGAGACACTCTTGCGACGCTTGGCAGGCATAGAGGGTCTGATCGGTCGCTTAGGAGACACGTTTCCTCCCTTTAATAATCCCATGAGTTCGGGGAATACGGACAGGTCGAGTCCAAAAAAGTATCGAATCTTTTCCTTTGCCTCGGGCGTCTTGTGGACCATATACGAGTAGGTGCGGATCTGGCTATTTGGCTTGCTGACAAGTCCTTCTCCCTCAAGGCGGCGGATTAATTTCGAGGCTTTTGCCACACCACAACCTAAAAATAACTATTTCAAATCCAAGTGCATACCAAGGCGCTTCGAAAACCAGGCAATACTGATGAGCCCCTCGGAGAACACTACCGAGATGGCGCGTCGGAATGACGACAGCTCCTGGAGGTTTCTGAGTAGCTTCTTGTTGTTGTGATACTGACAATTGTAGCACATGTATTGATCCGGAATGCGCTTATCCTTGTTTGTGCAATACCCTGCGCATGGGGTATGCTGCCAAAGCTGGCACTTGTCGCACAGAATCATGTCCAAGTCTGATTCAGAATCGCCACAAAGACAGCCAACCTTGTTCTCACCCTTGCCTTCTCCGTCTGGAACTATTTCGGTGCTCTTTTTTTTCATGACAGGTACTATAATACATCAGGAAGCAAAGATTGTGTACCAATTGTTTCCAGAGTCAGATCTCTGTTTCCAATAGCCTGAGATATGGTTAATGTGGGGGCGGTGTCGATAATGTCTGCCATCTGTTCCGGAACACTTTCAGCCTCGTTGGTTGCTTCCTGTGCCACAACTGCAGTCTCCAATCCTACCCCAATGCGATGGTGATTCGATTCGGCCACGCCAAAGTCGTGCTTCAAGGTCGGCTTTTCGAACAAATACTGCACATCAAACACTGTTCCCACAAAACCAGGCGGTTCATAGTCAGAGGGCGTAAGCTCGTCGTAATATGTAACTTGCATACTGGCATGCTTTTTGTCAGGGAGAGGCTTCAGGGTCTGCAGCATTACACACAATGTGCGTAGGATCTTGGTGATTTGCTGTGCAAACGTGCCCTTGCCTGCAGAGATTTCTGTACTTTGGGCGCCAATCTGGACAGTCATACTAGCAGATACGTCACGCATGGAACGAAGCATCTCATGTTCGCGGGAGGACGGATATGAAACTGCCAGAGTGTAAGATTCCAGTATCACATTGGGCTTGTCAGGATCGGTAAAGATGCCGACGGTCACAGTCTCAAGATACTTTTTCAACAACGCATCATAGCAACCCTTTTCAATCCAGTCAAGCAGGCGGTCGGCATGTGGATTAACACCGCGGACGATTCTTTTTAATGACATTCCTTCAAAGCGATCATCTCGAAAGTTTTCGTCTGGGAAGAATTCCCTAATGTTAGGCGTGATGGTCGTGGTTACCGTATATAGGCGATGCAAGAAAATACGCATTGAAGCAGCTTTGCCGACACTTGAAGACTGTTCTCTTCTTCCATTCTGCAGCATTCATGCGCCCGTGGACCTTTTTATACCATGGCAATGGAGCATTATAGAACATTACCCCATTTGGAATGGCGCCAATTATGCGGCCTATGAGTGGTGTAGAGGCTCTGTTAGCGCGCGAGAGCGTAGCTGAGAGGCTTGTAGTAGAGGTTCTGCTAAATATTATCTTCTTGTTAGTGTTGGGTCCGATACAGGTAACGATCCCACAGTCCGTTCCTGTCCTATTAAGGACGCTGCCTATATGCCACATACCTTAATGAGACTTATACGCCCATCAACAGACTTTTATTCTCTAGTACATAACTCACAGGCTCTGCTGGGTTGGGAGATTAACAAGAATATTGGAAGGTTGACAAAAATGTTCACCCAGATGTTGTGCAATGCTATAATTACGGGCCAAAGACTCAAATAAAGGGCCATTAACCATATAAGTAAGTATATGTGGTGGAAGATTAACAAAAATGTTTACTCTCTCTAGTATATAATCATCAATTACTAAGCCTGTGTAATTTCCACTAGAGGAGGTGACATGCACTTTACACACTTCCACTGTAAAGGAATAGAATGCGACTCGATCCCCACACACCGGATATGATACCAATGATGGCAACCGTCACAGTCAATCATGATGAGATTGTCCACTCCCCGATAACAGGTAGAACATTGGATATCCGCCATTGCGTTTTCGTGAAAGATGGCGGGCATGCTCCCCGTAAATAAATTCTGGATGCTATCTCGTTTGCCAAAGAGAAAGGTTTTTGGGTCTTTAGTCGGTAGCAGCATTGCTGAATCACGGCGAAGGGCCTGTCCTGTGGCTTGGTACTGGTACTGGTCTGGGTCAAACAAATTTGTATTCTCGTCCCCACTCCCTGCCCTCCCAGCGTTAAAGCCTTTATCCGCCTGCATTCCATATGCCAGTGGATTCTTGGTCTGTAAGTAGCTGAAGAGGACGTCGCCTGGCATGGTGTGAGGCTGGTCCGGCACAGTAACATAACGCTGCACTTGTGCAGGAGGCACCTTTCCCATCCCCACGATAAATGCATCCAGTTGTGTGACCCGCTCGTTTAGCTCCCGAATGTAGTTTATGGCCTCCATAATGATGTTTACTGCAGAGGGGCGCTCCGCCTGAAGACGAGGAATACTCTCACGAAGCTCTTCCAGCCTTAGGCGCTGTTGGTCTCGGCGTTTCTTTTCAATTTCGTTGTGATTTTCACGGCGCTTTCGGGGTCCACTCATAGAGGAGATGGTGCTTTTACACACGTTACTTATACCAAAGTGATCGGCCATTCCAGGGTAGCTCTTGACATCATGGTCCGACTTTGGGACTATGTAGCCAATCAGACGTTGTTGTCGAATCCCCACCAATCAGAACCCAAGCATCTTTCTATTTGCTATATACTCTCAAGACTTTACACGTAGATTTGGATAATATCAGCTTGCAAATTCATTTTAGTGCGACCTTGCAATGTTCTCTCTATGGCTAGACTAATGTTGAGAATGCACAACAAGTCTACTCCTGCATCCAGGGGTAGCGGTAATGGACCCCTCTTCCGAGTTTTATCTTCGTTATTAGTAGTGCTTTCTCCTTGTATCTAATGTTCTGATAGTACGGGTCATTTTGGTCGTTTTGGCCATGAATTTCTCGAGTTTGAATTCCACCCCGACGGCATGCTCCGTTACGCCAACAACTCCAACTACAAGCGCGACTCGATGATTCGCAAAGAGGTGCATGTGTCGCCATTGGTGTTGAGCGAGTTGCGTCGGATGTTAATGGAGAGTGAGGTGATGCTGGAGGATGATCGGATGTGGCCATTGCCAGACAAAGTGGGGAAGCAAGAACTGGAAGTGATTATGGGGGAGGAGCATATTCGTTTTTCGGTAAATAGGCAGACGGCTGTAGTATAATTTTAGACGGCAAAGTTGGGCTCGTTGGTGGATGTGCAGCAGAGCGAGGATCCAGAGGGACTAAAGGCCTTTTATTACCTGGTCCAAGACCTAAAGTCGTTTGTATTTTCACTAGTAACCTCGCATTTCAAAGTCAAACCCATATAATATATAATCTAATGTAATGGATGTGTGGGATAATGTAATGGATGTGTAAGGTAATGTATTCATGAGTCGCTATATTTATAAAGTACTGGATCCAATTGTGACGTAGAAGACTGATTAGCATGTTTTGTGGAAATAGTTCCCTAGTTTGGAGAAAGGACAATCAGAACAGTCGATGAAGGATAATGAGATCTATATCTTACCCTTTGGGGATTATTACTATGCAACTTGAGAGATTATAAAATGACTTACAAATTGATAATAAACGAGTTCCCTTGCCTCCCAAATAAATAGTAGTGACAAAGTCCGTGGTATTATCCCCACTACGCGACACAATGATCACGTATTATCAAGAATAGAGTCAAGAAAACTGAAAATGTGTCAATTGGAGATAAAAGGGTTTACTTTCCGCCTGACAAAGCTACGTGGCACTAGCCTCCCTTTTCCAGTACGCAAAAATATACATTTATTGCAGCTTAATTTTGTAATACTTTCCGTCCTGGTTATACCAGGATTCGTCATTAATTTTCCACTGATACCACACGCCAAACTCATCAGAGATGCGCAAAAACTCAATTGTCAACACATCACCCTGGGATAGTCGACGATCTCGATTAGAGTACGGAAAAAAGATGGGGAACCAACTTGCCATATGGGGAGTGTGCCCATCGGGACAAGTGCTCAAAGAGACTTTTCCAAAGAGATTTGACGTAAAGTATCCCAGAAATCCATCTAGATAGCCGGCACTCTGGATAGTGAACGTGATCCTGGTCGAAATTGCAGGAGGTACTTCTGTCGCTTTATAGTTAAAGCTAAAAACGAGCTGCGGATCGGCTAAACTCATGGCGCTTCGGGTGTATACAACGTGCGGAGAGTTTACAGCAATCTCAGATCCCAAGGGATGCTGCGCAATAATACGGTGCGATTTCAGGTACGTCACAGGCTGAATGTAACTATGTGACGTCTCGGGGATCATAATTCCGCCTTCTTTCAGAAACTTTAGCGCCGCTATAATGCACTCTGGGGCCAACTCGTTGTCTCCAAAGGATCCCAAGAGCTCGCTTACAACCACGTCCACTTTGAAGACAGCAACCTGGCGAATATCACCAAAAACAAGTCTCACCTTGCCCATCCAATCTCGCTTGTTGCGGTCCTTCAGGGTCAAATAGGCGCTGGGGTTCTTTTCCATGGCAATAATTTGAACTTTCAATCCCTCCGACGCATCAAGGACTTGGTCAACCAAGGGACCACGTCCGGCTCCGACAATGAGAATCGTGGGCGAGTTCAACCTATCGAGTGCGTTCCTAATGGCTTCACGGTATTGTTCATATTTGACTTGGTCTTGTTCAAAAACAGCATACGTCTCGGCAGAGAGATGATCGGCCAAGGGCTGGAGAGGAGTCTGAAAGACATCTTCAAGGCAACCAGCGACCGTATCAATATATGGCTTTGGCCCTGCCGCGCCGATAGTCTTCTTACAGTACTTGGTGCACTCGGACACTAGGGAATTGGTGAATTTCATAACACTGGGGGTTTCTTGTAATAGCAGTCTTTCTAGCACTTTTCGAGGATTATGCGGCAAGGAAATTGCAGTGCAATTACCACCAACCATGAAGTCATCAGCAGTGCAATTGGCACCAACCATGAAATCATCAGTCTTGATGCTAAACATCCCAAGATCATTAGCGATCCACTCGTTTACGTTTCCAAGACGAACCAACTGGTCAAACTGTGCCAATGCACGTCCCCTGGGGACTTGGTGGTAGATTTGACGCCATAGGGGGATATCCACATCCAGGTAGACAGTAAGAAATGTTTCATTGATCCAAGAAACTGCTTGTTCAATGGGAATACGAGACACTCCCCAAATAATGATCGACGTTAAACCAAGGTATTCAAGGAAATTCCTCACTTGAGAAGCCTACCGAATCAGCCAATGCCCGGATATACATGTTTCGAAACAATGGCCTCGCCTTGGATGGCAACAATAATGCTGGACCTCCATACTGCGGGGGATACACCCAGTTCGGATGTTACAAGCGCATGTTGGCTCCACAGCTGCTCAAAGCTTTCAAACTGGTCAAAGTTAACCTCTCCCGCAAACAAGTCCACTACTATGAACGAGACGGGAGAGTCAGTCGGTCCTGGAATCAAGTTGGGCAGCCAAGAGTAGCTGGGATGCAAGTCTGCAGCGCCTTCTGCGCCGTCTTGAGGTTCTCGATGCAGATTTTTAACGCTTCGAATTTCATCGACATCCAGCACTCTGCCACATCGAAGTCTGTATCTATTGTCCATCCCCCAGTGGAACTTGACAATTTATTTCCCTTTGATTTAGGATTGCAAGCTTTTCAAAAAGCCATACACGAGAAATGTTGTGGTTGTGGCAGGCACAGACTTTAACAGGGCCAATGATAGGCCAGAAAAGAAGCCCCTCGGCCCCTCTACTCTCCAAATACTCTTGATGCAATCGAAAAATCCATTGTAGATGGGGAGGTCTTTTAGAATATAAACACGGTATTGTGAACCCTGGATTTGCAGTCGTTTGCGAATCACATCTACGGGCATCATTATTAGCTTGCTGACAAATCCAGAGATCATGCCAGAGAGAACGTTGGCCGTGTTCTCAGTCACCTGAGCAGCCAGTAGAGTCCTTTTGGATCGCTCATAGGCGGCAAAGACGATTCCCATATAGGGCACTACTTGGGCCAGAGATGGGCCCATTCCCTTGTAAAGACCGCGTGGGCCCTCTTCGCGGATGATAACGTCAATAGTCTGATAGATGCTTCGATAATGGCGTTGATGGGTCTGCTGAATCGAGTGGCGTGTCCGTATTAGATCGAATGGATAACTAATCAGCGTTCCTCCCAAGGCTGCCGTTGCTCCAACGCTTGCCGATCCCACCGTTCCCTAGACTACTCAGTAACCGGCCGCATCGAGTACGTGTCCAAGCTTGCCTTTAATCTTCTCATAAATGCTAAACTGCACAGCAGAATAAGACGCATACAGCCAAAGGCCGGCCATGTTCCCCTTCCAGAACCCCAAGGGACCCTCTTCGCGAATCACACTACGCACAGCGCCGAGGATAGAGCTGTATTGATTGCCGGCCTGAAGCTGGAAGCGTATCTTTAGCAAGTCGATAGGAGAAGAGACTGTTCGAGCTGCTACGCCTGCTAATCCGCCGTTCACCACGCTCGTGATGGCCTATGCATGAAAACGATTATCGGATTGTACGCTGGAAGAGGTCTTTGACTCGGCCATGCTCCGAGATTACTAGGGCCGGCCATGGGAGACAATGGTAAGCGGTCTACTTTGTTCTGGACATTGTAGAATATACAAACCCCAAGGCACCCGACGGTTTCAAAGTCCCACAATTGCCAAAGAAACGACCAGCCGGTGCTGTTGACGCCGTCGAAGCGCGCAAGCTAATGATGACTCCTCGAGCTGTTGCAGCATCCACCCGGTCGTTTACATCCGTTGTGTACCATGGCGTGCTTTGCTGACAAATATGTAGGATGACACCACATGCAGACGGACTGACAGTTCCCAGAATGAGCAGTGGTAGAGGCGGAAAGATGGTGAAGGGAGCAAAAGAATCAGCTCCCGACAGGCCCATCTTTGCAAAAGAGGAAGAATACGTCGATCGTGCTGCTGAAAGGAGAAACGTAGTCAGACAAGAGACCAAGCGACTAAGGGAGGAAGAATCGTGGAGTCCAACAAGAGGTGAACCCAAAGAGGAGACTGAGACGGTGGCGCTAGACATGGAAGAGGCTCGCAAACTAAAGGGAACGATTAAACATGGGGAAAAGCAGCCAATCTTCCGATCCAAAATGGCAGAGAATGTGTACAAAATGATTGCAACCGAGGCCCAAACATTATCTAAAGAAAGGGTGGAGAGCTTTATTCCAGGAAGAATGGCCTATTTATTTGACGAGGGAAAGTCGATCGTGCGCACATTAGTCCGAGGCAAACGAGAAGAGTCCCTCTCAGAGCCACCGGGATTTTATGAAACTGTCCAAAAGGCGATTCTGCCCAAAGCAAAGAAATCGATCCCGAGTCTGGATGTTGACGCGGTTGAGGACATTTTCCCCAATTTAGAGGAATATGTCTTTGAGGCTCGTCAGAGGAGCGAACCTGTTGACAAGCCGGTACTGTTTGACACGGCCAAAGAGATTCCCCAAGACCTCTTACCCGAATCGCTTCGAAAGATTGCCACTGATGGGATTGCCAAGACGCCAATGTTGGATGACTATGACGAATGCTATCCGGGACATGATTCTGACGACGACGAAGCTCACAGGACTGTTACTAAAAAGGAACGCGCACATAAAGAGCGTCAGAAATTGGACAGACAGGTACGTCAGGTAAACAAGGTGCTGGATCGTCTAAATAAAGACAAATCCTAAATCCAGACAGTCTCCATAACGATTTCAACGTATATATATGCTGAAGTGTCAACCTTTCCGCTCCTCCTCTCTGACTCTTTTTTCCACACTTGCCTACATAACAATTACCCGGCTACTGTTTCCCAATACTGCCGTTTATTAATAAGCATCGTATTCGGCCATGTCTGTCGCACCAAACTGTTGTGCCAATAGTTTGGCCTGTCCTTCCACCCTCCTGACCTCTCGATACTGCGGCATGAACTGTTCCAGCGGCCTCTTGAACCGACTCATCCGTCGACTGACACTCTTGAACTCGTCCTCGTCCTACAATCAGTCCACTGCGGAAATGTACAATTTCACCAAGCAGGACAATGTTCTCGCCACGGACGAGAAATATCCCAAGGTGCTCCTCTGAATACTCTAGGTCGACATAATACCGTTCGATGGTGTCGCCGAGGACAATATTGCCAAACTGGTCGTAGGACCTCAGGATTCCATACAGTTTTCGTCCATCTCGTAGCACCACGAGTAGTCGTCCTACAAAAATGTCACGAAAGAGTTTAGTAGAGGATACTATCGATGAGTTCGGTGAGGTTGTTGGCTCCTGGGACGGCACTTTCCATTCTGCTGGGGTCGCTGTTGCCGGTGCAGTTGTGGTTGTGGCTTCGGTTACAAGTGATGATAAAGTATCTGGAGCGAATTGCCTGTTGCATTGAACAGGAAGATGGGACACAATTAGCCAATTTACTAAAGCTTGAAAACACTATTAACGGTGAGGGAAGACTAAATGTTCTGCCGGGACTGTGGTGCGACCTTCTTTCGGCCCATCTGCGAGTTGCTACCCATATGACCTCGGGAGGAGTATCTGGCGCATTTGGCGAACAAGTCGTCTTGGTACAAATTCTGCATCGTCTCTCGCTCTCCTGCACGCGCTGGATACTTCCCGTCTTTTATCTTCTGAACCATACACTTCTCGTCCTCGCCTTCCAACTCCCTGAGGCAGAACAACAGGAATGCGCCCGTCTCCTCAACAAATCAGTCACCATTTGTCTCACCGACCGGCAACTATTGAGAGAGTCTCGAAAATGGGGCGCATACCGCATGATGGCAATGCTGTTCCGAGTCTATTTCAAATTGGATCAGCTGAATCTGTGTGGCAATGTGCTCAGAGCCGTGGGGGCAGCAGATTTGCCTGGAGCAGAACGATATCCAAAGGCCCATCTAGTCGAGTTCAAGTACTTGCTGGGCCGATACTACTTTGTAAATGGCGAATATTCTCGATCCGAGGCGGAACTGCTGGTGGCGTTTGAGCATTGTCCAGTGGATGCATTCCATAACAAGCAGTTAATATTGCATTATCTGATCCCACTGCGTGTCCTATTGCGGGGACTGAGACCATCTGGAGAGTTACTAAAGCGATATGGTCTGGACCATTCCTTCTATGTATCCGCCCTGGCGGCGCTCAAAAGTGGCGATTTGAGCCAGTATCAGGAATTGATTACGTCCAGCGAAGGCACCCTTCTACGTCTAGGTACTTTTCTGCTCTGGGAAAAGTTAATCCTCTTCGGGTGGCGCAACCTTGTAAGGAAAATCTTTTTGTTGGCTGGATCCAATTCGAGAATGCAGCTCACCACCCTTCCTACAGCAGTTGGATTGTCAGTAGACGAGATTGCATGCTACATTGCAAATTTGATTGAGCGGGGGCTTGTTAGGGGATATATATCTCAGGAAAAGTCTACTCTTGTTCTGAGTCAGAAAGACCCATTCCCCATTACAAGCTTATTAAAGTAGATGTTTCATGTATTAGCTTCACAGGTTTATATATTATGAGAGAGTATAGCACATGAATAGTGACCAAATATAGTGGACTATTAGTACACGAGAGTAGATGTTAATTAAAGGCGCCTTTATAGACCGCCAATCATAAGCAAATATTATTATTACGAATCACTACTGCAAATCCCGATTATATTAAAAAGGATCGCTACTACTCACCTCACATATTACTACTATGAATTTTCCTTACATATACTATTATTACGGGTCCCCTAGTACGGTCACTATGGTCGAGCGGTCTAAGACGCAGCACTCAAGATGCTGTCTCCGTAAGGGGGCGTGGGTTCGAATCCCACTGGTGACACATCTTTTTGAATGTTTAGATTAGAGCAGATAGATACTACTGTTGATGGGTGAATTGCTTTTTATTAAAGTGTATGGCTTCCTTATAGGTAGCCACCCTTAATGTGGTTGGAATGGCTTGTGGGATCGCCATTTGAGCCGAATTAATCAATGATATGCTGGTGTGACGTAGAGGACTGATTAGCATGTCTTTTAGAAATAGTTCCCTAGTTTGGAGAAGAGATAATCAGAACAATCGATGAAGGATAAAGAGATCTATATCTTATCATTTGAGGATTATTACTATGCAACTCGGGAGACTATAAAAGGGCTATTGGA
>MTSL01000125.1:21647-53381 GCA_002794465.1 Paramicrosporidium saccamoebae | reverse complement strand
GCGCTGTGGTAGACTGATCAGCAGGTCACTTACTCAGGACGAAAAGTCAAAGCCCGCCAACCATAAGTTGCCACCTCTGATCTTTCCCTCTCTGTCCGACATTACACAACAGCAGAACCCAGCATATAATAAAACCACCTCTACGTAGGCTGTTGAGACACCACGTGACAATCATGATTGCCGAAACTGACCAGTGATGTTGGTAGAGTATTTACGAGCTATGCTGCTACTTTACTTATAGACGCAGATGAACTGATCCCCACTCAACCACGGCCCAGTTTAGGTGAGAAGAGAATTTCTTCAGTCAATCCAACGACCCATTTATAGGCTCACAAATAACATAATCCTCAAATGGTAAAGATCTCATTATCCTTCATCAATTGTTCTGATTATCCCTTCTCCAAACTAGGAAACTATCCTCAAATACCCAACTAATCAGTCTTCTACGTCCCACTATCATTTCGCGTTTATTTATCGGGCGTGTCAACTAAATCCATCCTAGTCCCTTCTCCCGATGCGCGCAACAACAACTGCAAAAGTGCCTTTTGGAAAAAACTTGGAAATAATCGAATCAAAGTTGTCGCTAATAGTACTACGGCCAACAATTTCCAGATCTAACATGTGCACCTTATCTGTAAGCGGCAAGAAAATCATGGCGGTATCACCACGTTCTGCTTCAACGCAACCATTGCTATAAACGTCTTTTCCCTCTTTCAAGTAAAAAGCCCGTCCTTTAACCGATTCTAGTGCTATAAGCCTGTGCTTAAGACCACCGTGAATGTCAAAAATTAATGCCATTGCTCCACCGCTCTGTTGGATGGACACTTTGTTGCGCTCCACAAAATTAATCGAGGCAGAGGCGCTCACCGTCCCTGCCAACGAAACGCTAATCCCAGAGTCATCAGCGGCCCAGGATAGGCGAGGATCGGCGGCAATTGCAGCTTGGTTAGTCGTGATACTGGCCATTTTCAACACGGAAGACGGTATTTCGTTTGTAATAAAGGCCGCCATGATATTGATGGAATCGCTAGTTTTCACTCTCATCAATACGTCTCGGAGATCCGTCGAGTTTTTGCAGCTAGAAAGGCTTTTCTTGAAATTGGACACGTCAAAATCCGATCCTAAATCGTCTCTATCGCCTAAGATGACCACAATGTCACGCGGCTCCAAATTCGACAATTCAACACGTTCTTTTGCAAAGTTTCTTTTATCGGCGTAGCCATCCACGCCTTTATCATTGATCTTGACGCGAAGAGCTAATAAATCCCGATTTCGGACAACCATAGTGTCGCCATCGAAAAACCAAGAAGCTTCTCTAGGTGGATAGGGAAACGATCCATGTGTCACTTTACCCTCGCCAACAATTGTTACTTCTTCCAGATAGTTTTTAACGTTGGTAATCATTGCTCCAAAAATTGCAAGTTTAGGATGCTCTCCCTGTGTTAGAACGCCCTTACTTTCTGCAAACCCACCTGGCAGCTTGTTTAGCAGTTCCTCCACCATTGCTTTCCCCGTATTGCCCCCCTCAACGGCTACCACCATAATGAAACAATCGCCCTCCACGATTTGCCCAATAGTTGCGATACCGTTCGTATCTAGAACCCTTTTTCGACTTTTTCACCACCCCTAAAAAGAGCGATTCCACACTGCCTTCTCATTAATGTAACCTTGAGATTTCCATCCGCATCAATATACGCAGTTTGAGGTGTTTTTCCCATCGCTTTTACGAGAACGATCGACTGCGATATTTCCATTGGAGAGCCGCCAATCTCGTTGGAGAACATGTCAGTGAATCCATAGTTTGGTGCAGATTGCGCAACTTTTTTACTCGGTGCAGAATCATCCTGGATGACAACACCAAAGACTACCGCCGTGGGTGAATTGTCTCTAAGCATCTTCTCCAGATTCTCTGCAGTAGCGCCTCGGTACAGGTCCGGCGTAGCAGAGCCGGATTTGTAGATGATAAGTACATCGCCCGGTTGCATCTTGACCTCGTCATCAGCAGGGCTTAGAGTAACCATGGCCCCACTATTTTTGGGAATGTGCCAGAGCCCCATGCCTTTTACAAAAGGCATAATGAGCGAGTCAGCCTCCAAGCGCAGTGCAGTGTAGTACACTGCCCCATCTATGTGTATTTCAGAGACAGTTTCCCTTGTCACCATATAGTTCGAACCTATGGGTTTAAAGAGTTTTCCAAACTGAAGGGCTTTCACGAACTGGCCGAGCAGAAGCAAGAACACTGGGTACATCATCAACCCCGGCAAGGCTGCGGCCATCTAGATATTAATTTTACAAGCTTGTGATTGGTCGATCCATGCCGATATTTACTAAATGTTACATGATGACGCAACGACCTGCGTGCAGAAACTCACCATCTAACACGCTTAACGAGGGCTTGTTTTGTTAAATATAGACCGTCCTTTGTCATGCGGCTTTCCCCCTCTGATCGTACTTTAAATAAAGAATATCGTTACACGACTTTACAGGCCCGCACAGTCACCTATTGTGGACAGCTGACATTCTCACAGTACGAAGCCTTGATTACACCTGTCCAACATTCATCTCAAACAGCGATTAATAAACAACCTTTACTACAGGTATGCTAGCCCACAATATGATCAAATTTTGGACATTAGTTGCTTCCGTCATCTTGGGCGAGTCTTTGCTCTGCTTGGTACATTCTAACCTTGTACACCATCTCTGGAGCTCGATTATGATGGCCCCATTGCATCAAAATTTCCCAGCCTGAAAGGTAATCACGTCTGCTTCTAAGCACCCAAGTCGACAACTTTACATCTTTACGTCATCTTTTCAGTCTTTTCAAGACGATTTCTTTCAATGGATGCCCCAATGAATCTTGCTCGAGAATCCACGTGAGCACACTAATGCTTCTAGCTTTTACAGCCTTGTTAGCCATTTAAGAATATTCAAACCGTACACGTAACACGCCATGAGCCTATCCATGGAGATTGAAGCCTGTCTTTTTGGAGGCGCATAGCGCCACATTTGCTAATTATACACTTTAGTTACCTCCGTGATAGACCAATCAATTAGGCAAAGTACCAATTGTAGTCTACACCTCAAATTCTGCTCTATCATGTAAGCATGTTCCTTTCAAACTAAAGGATTATTCTCAAGTATTCAATCCGTTACATCACGACTATATTACACCAATAATTTTTAGACATCTATAGTCGCTACACCGCTATAGATGCTTGAAAAGTACTGGTGTAGCTTACTGATCATATATGCTCTTGCGGGTCTAGACATTTCAATGCGCCCATAATGCAGTTCCGCCAAGATATTTGCCCAGTTTTGACATTATTCCATGGGGGAAGCATCACATTGACAACTCCCGTGTCAATCACTAGCGTGCTTCATGTAAATAAACCATCCGCTGCGACGTAAACAGTAGGTGACCTACATCTTCCATTAATCCCAACTTTCGCCAAGCAAGTCTGAAAAGTTGAAAAGTCTAGATGACAGGGAGGTGCGCAGTGTACCAAGTGCTTAGTTGGATGCTGTTATTACGCATCACATATGGGGAAAGGTGTTCTATAACCCACCGATTTGTGCCATGTTCATCCATCAGCGCGGTACACGGCGCTCTCACACGTTCTAAAACATTTAAGGTAGAGCCGTACTTCATCTTGGAGCTGAATATCTGACTCTTCCATATATACCTTGTGAGGTCTACCAAATCGGCACCCTCTACTGCACTAAACAATCTCATCAGGATTGTGTGCTCGACAAACCATTTGCGACATGAGGCTGCGGCTCGCGGCTCGACAAACAGAAGGATGCCGGCCATCTTTGTAAAGCGATCCACCTCCCAGAACATTAGATTCCGGGTGCATTCCACCTTGAATTCTGCAATATCTAGCCACTGGCCTCTGTGGATTTTAGCATTGAAGATATCCCTCATTGCCCCAAGAGGTAAATCCGGAACGCAGGACACGTCAAGGTTCCGGTATTGGTGGTAGGCGACCTAAAGAAATGAACGGGGTCTTTTCATAATTTACCGACAATACTCCCAGGAATGTCGGATCGCTGCCAAGGACGGTACGGTGATGATGGCGGCGACAAGTCCAAGGATTTCAATGACTGTGGCTATTTTGGCTATCCAGCTGCACTAAGTCGAGCATACTTTTCAATTAGTTGGCAAACTCACAAACAAACAACCCCATGCTCTATAAAATGGTAATTAGGCAAGGTTATCAAAGCTACTGTCGTGAGGGAAGCTAGGTAACCATGACATTCGATTAACAGGTCAAAGAACCATAAATGCTATTATTTGACATTTAATTAGATTCAGCAAATTGCCAGATTCGCGATAGCTACAAAAGAGCTAGGTCGAAAACAAAATTGACCTTTACTTGTTTGCTTCTAGGCTGTAGCTCTCCAACCACGCGGAATTCACTCGTGGCTCATCGCAATACAAGTCAGCAATACGCAACTTTA
The DNA here is from genome assembly GCA_002794465.1 of Paramicrosporidium saccamoebae. NCBI lineage: Eukaryota > Fungi > Rozellomycota > Paramicrosporidium > Paramicrosporidium saccamoebae. Next base: position 48,920 of record MTSL01000125.1, on the reverse strand, counting down.
TGCATGCTTTGAAAGTCGATTCTTGTTATTACCATGTGATGGTTTTAGGATCATCTTTAAACTATCCAGCCTTATTAGAAAACACCATCTCTCCTATTAGTCGCCCCAAATTTCCCCGCCTATAAACGGTGATTACTTATAGGACACCGACCAATCATTACACAACATACTAAAAATAGTTATGCCACATGATTAAAAAGTTCTTTCTATTGGACGACTATATTGCCCCGACGTCTCTATCCGATGTACCTCACGTTCAGGCCCTCCAAAGGGAGCCTAGTTATTCCACGGCTAGTGCAATGCCTCAGTGTTGCTGCAGATGCGCTACTAATGTTGCTCTTTGTATGGAATGTTGCCAACCTGTTCTTCCCCATCTGGGGTAGGGTAACTTTCATATTTGTCTGGACCGGCCTCGCCTCTTATCCACTCATCTTGTGGCTCGTTGACCGTTTCATGATCCGTTCCTTCAAAGCCTCCAAATACCAGCCAAATGATCAAAACAGCACGAACAATGGTCACCTGAAGCATCTCGGATTTCTGTATTCAGTATGGGACAATCCAAGCCTAGACACCATCACCCTGGGATATTACAACATGTTTGACAGAGTTTTCTGTCTGAACAAACGGCAGATCAATCTTGGAGATAAAGAAGAGTACAAAAGGTGGCTGGGTTGGCTCATAGCCCTATCTACTGATGCAATCCCGCTCGCTGCATCAATTGCGCTCTTTTGTATCGGCTACTTCTTTGGTATCACTGCCATTTTATTTTTCCTAATGGGAGTTATTCTGGGAATGCAACTGACCGCACTCCTTTATCGCTCTCAAGAATTTCGTGGATGGGAAGATAATAAGTTCTTGGATGGAATGACATGCACAGGCAAGTCACTTGGCGTAATGATGTGTGTTCTGGAGGGTCCTGACGGTGAGCTGTTCCTGACCCTAACTAGCGTAGTTCTATATGACGACTTTATGCGACGGGCCTGGTTCGAAATGGAGAAGCGTCCATCGTGTCCGTGCTGCATGTCAATGCAGAATCTTCTCCCAAGCGATTTAAACGTATAATGGTAGTACCACGGGACGCCCAGTTACGCGATAGTATAGTAACGTCCAGGTCACGTTTTTGTTAAAACCATTTTATTGAACGATTGGCAGTCTGTTGTGTTGGTCTGCAATTGGGCCATCTTGAACTTCATCACTATTCTCCTCATCCTCCATCGGTCCCCTTCTTGGTTCATTAGATATTGTCTGTTCGATTGGCGTTGGACTCGGAGTGTGGAGATTACAAAACTCGCATTTCAAAAATCTGTTAAAAAGGCGTCTGCAGGTTGCGTCAATCGGATTCTTCCAAGGGACAAAAGATTGCGGCGGCTTATGCCCGCAAAAGGGGCATTCAGTTGCGTCACTTTCAACGTACCAGGAGCTTAGCTTGATGCTTTCGATTGGGGACACGGGCGCAGCCTGGATGTTGTCGTAGCGTACCACATAAGGGGAGAGTTGCTCTGCCAGCCACCGATTTGTGCCATGTTCATCCATCAGTGTGATGCATAACGCCTTTACATGTGCATCATCCAGACGACCTAGGGCGTCTAAAGTCGAGTCGCATGTCATTTCACGGCTGAACGTCTGACTCTTCCATATATACCTTGTGAGGTCTACCAAATCGGCACCCTCTACTGCACTAAACAATCTCATCAGGATTGTGTGCTCGACAAACCATTTGCGACATGAGGCTGCGGCTCGCGGCTCGACAAACAGAAGGATGCCGGCCATCTTTGTAAAGCGATCCACCTCCCAGAACATTAGATTCCGGGTGCATTCCACCTTGAATTCTGCAATATCTAGCCACTGGCCTCTGTGGATCTTAGCATTGAAGACATCCCTCATTGTTTCTAGAGGTAAATCCGGAACGCAAGACACGTCAAGGTTCCGGTATTGGTGGTAGGCGACCTAAAGAAATGAACAGGGCCATTCTATAATTTACCGACAATGCACCCAGGAATGTCGGATCGCTGCCAAGGACGGTACGGCGACGCAGTCCAACGTGCATTCTTCCAAGTATTCTTTTTCTGCGGCGATCCATTATTTGTCTAGAATACAGCGCAGCGGACGGGATTAATGCCAACCCTGACCTCATGAGGTATGAAAGCCAGGAATTCCCGCAGAAGTAACCTGATCCGCAAAAGGTTGCCACTGTCGACAGCGCTAAATAGCAAAAGGTACGGCGATAGGACCAAGTTTGAGGCCATCTGAATTCGTCCAATACACGCTAAGGGCAGCGATGAAGGCAGCGACTAGTCCAAGTATTTCATTATCTGTGGTCATGATGACTATCCAGCCGCGATACGTCAGAGTATATGTCCTAGGTAGGTGACCAGCCCAGAAATAAACAGTCTATACTCTATAGAGTGGTGATTGGACAAAAGTTACCAAGACTACCGTCGTGCGCGGGAGGGGGAAGGATCAACCGGCTTCGTCAAAGACACATGATCATTATCTAGAACCACAATCAGATCAGTTGCTCTCCCTTATAAAATGCGCTCAATAATTAACTTTGCTTATGGCGAGGCTGACATTCCGTAAAATCACCTAGAGTATTCAAGCCCTATAGTCAAGCTTTGACACATCACACACACCATGCTCTCGGACAAGGCTTTTATTCAGGAACCTAGTATAATTCATTCGCAGCAAACAAGTCCAGTTCCATCTGCCCCGATAGAGGCAACATTACATACGGTACAGACACTTGCATGGTATTCGGTGCGGTACTTTGCCTGACAGAACGGACATTCAATGTATTTTGAATCCAGAGGAACAATGTCTCTCGCGTCAATGATTATGGGAGCGCTGTCATCGCCCAAACTAATGGCAATTGGATCGGCGTGGTTAAGCGGTAATCGTTCGCCGAGTCCAATAATCTTTCTGGCCTGGAGCGCAGTGGCCTCGGGTGGAGAGCACTGGAGTAGTCGTTTAGCGAGCGTACATGACAATGCAATGCACTGCTGCTTGTAAGCCTGGGTCAGTGCCGATCGAAGCGCTAGAATTCGGTGGTCATTGCGTAGATCGCAGCTGGCAAAATAGCACGCAAGAGCCAAGGAGCGAGCCTCGTCGGTGCCAAGAAGCTCCTTTCTCAAGTGCTCCATGCGAAGACCCAAAAGATATTCGCGACACTTTGACTTAATTTCTAAAAACTCATCCTCTTCATCTGTAGAGACGACCGTAAAGAGGCATGACAGGAGAACATTTTCAAACAGCTTGACTGCTTCAGAAAACTTGCCAGTGGTTGTTAATTGCAAGGCAGCGTCAAATTCCTGCTTCATCAGCTCAAAGGTAAAGACTGGTCGGGGTCTGGATGCCGCATGACCCTCTTTTTCAGTCTGGCATATAGAGCTCAAGTTGATCTGAGTAAATCCCTCAATCTGCACCGAACTGCCCTGAAGACATCTCATTACCATTGACTCGAGCGGGGCAAAGTTGACAATTCCACATTGCTCCTTCATCAATAAAAGGGCACTCTCTACTTGACCAGTGGCCAAATAGTGGTACGGAATAGAACTGGCCATGGACAGCAGGTCCCTATTTGCGTTCCCAGGTTGCGGCCACGACCCATCCTCGACAACATTAGAAAAGTCGGCATCGGCACTAGGCGATGGAATATCGTCCAATTCCAATTCCAAGCCAGTCTCTTCAAGATCCCACCCGCCACTGGCAGGGAAGGCTGCCGTTTGCAACAACTCGCCCAAATCGTCATTGGCGGCGGTGGGGTTGCGGGAAATGGGTGTCTTGCGGGTCAAGGCAATCTTGTTCTTTACCGGATCCGCGCTCAAAGGCCATGCTTCTGACTGGCGGAACAGGGGCTCGACTTGGGCAATTCGTCCAACTGGGAGAGAATGGGCATTATTCTTGTCGCGACAGAAGCGATCCAAAATGTCCTGGCCCTCAATTTCTAGTCCAGAGCTTTTACAGGCCAGATAAGCCAACGATGGAACTTTGGCATCAACAAGGGCATTGGCGAGATCCACATTATCTCCAAGGAACAGGTCATTCTGAATGCGCGTATTAAAGTCGCCCTTTACTCGCACCTCATCCGTTACACTCTGAAGCTTGGGCACGTTTCCAGTGAGAAGATGCAAGAAACTCAGGCGACTGTGGTTGCCTACCCGACGGAGACACTTTTCAGCCAGGATAAAGTTTCCAATCATCATTGCCTCGTCAGCGAGACGATTCCACATGTCGTCGCTCTCAATCTTTTCCGCGGCCTCGTAGGCACACTCCAAGTCGCAGCACTCTATTCCAAGCTCAAAGCGGGTAATGGGCTCTTGAACAAAGCCGAGGGCAATTTCTGCATATCCATTCTGTCGAAGATAGGAAATGATGGACTGACCCATCAAGTTACCGTGCTCAATCATGTGCAAAATAGTGGGCTGGTCACCTTGCCAAAGGGCAAGCTTGAACAGGAATTCTGTAGGATCAATTTTAAAATGATGCACAGCACAGGATCTATCCAGAGCTGCAATAGTGTCTCCCTTGACGCGGATGAGATAGAGAGGGGCCTGAACAGTGCAAACCACGCCAACATCGCCATTAGGTAGCAAATATTTGAGATGGTGAGAGTTGGTGAAAAAAAGGATTCCGCGAGCATCCCAAACAGCAGACTTGATGTTGATCGTGTCCCGAACAGTAGACTTGACTGCCAGCGTGCGACGGTCAACAACATAGAGAACATGGGAGCCAAACAAGGCTAAGCTGGTGGAATCGGATGACCAGACGCAGTATTTAATGTCAGCCAATTTGGATTCCGCGACAAATTTGTCCTGCTGGATATCATAAAGCCGCACATCCTCTTTGGAGACGAGAAGGAAAGACCCAGGAGGACAGGACAGAATTCGCTCAGCATTTTCGCATGCAATAGTTTTGTAAACAGTGTTATCTAGGGCTTTGATATGTACTTGCTGTTCGTCCAACACTGCAAACCGATTACGAGCGACAAAGACGGCCGATTCGCCTGGTCCCTTTCGCAACGAGTCGCTTGAGCCGCCCCGAGCTGAGAACAATTCATAGGAGGCAGCCTCTCCTCGAGACGACAGTAACAAGGAATTGTCTGCAACACTGTGCACCAAACAGCTAGGCGGGGTGACTTTGTGATCCAAATTGATAATTGGACTTTGCGAGTTTTCTGCCCCTCGTTCATCGCCATTCAAGTCGACAGAAACGACTGTTCGGTCACGGAGAACAAAGAGCTGATTCTCTTCAAAGACGCAATAGGAGGGACGCTCATGTTCCAGCTTAAATACCATCAGACCATTGTCATGGCCAGCAGCAATGAGGTTGAGCGATGGATGTCCGGCGAGAATCCAAAAGCGATCCGATTCGCGACGCTGCACAATCGGCTGGGATCCACGCTTCGTGTAATCCCAAATCCGAATCGACTTGTCCTCAGAATTGCTGATAATCAAGTCGGACTGAGCATGGAACATGACACACGAAATGTTGTTAAAGTGGCCGCGGAAAGTGTCAGTCTCCCAGGCACGAGTCTCATTGTAGCGCCACAGCTTGACAGACCGGTCGTCAGATCCAGAGACAATGATTGGCTTGGATGGATGGAACTGGACCCAGTTGACTCCGCGGTCATGGCCCTCCAAGACAAACTTGACCTGGCCTTCGGGCGCACCAAACAAGTCAATTTGACTGGCCCTCGGACTGGGAACCCGCGCTCCATGGTCATCGTATGGACTTGTGGCCGGAGATGAGTGCTTGCGACGAAGAGACCCAATGTCCCAGACACGAATGGTTTGGTCAAGGGAAGCACTCACAATCATATCCTCCGAAGGGTGGAATTGGGCGCACATGACATAGTGACTATGTCCTGTAAGGACCGCTAAACATGCACGAGACTGCCAATTCCACACGCGAATCGTTTGGTCGTCAGAAGAACTCACAATCCATGGCGCCTCGTTGTGGAAAAAGACTGTGCGAATGTAATCCATGTGGCCAGTGAGGGTGAAAAGACAACGTCGCTGTTGATAATTGAACACGCGAATCTTTCCATCATCCCCACCAGTTACAAAAATGGGCTGAGTGGGATGAAAGGCACAGCCACGAACCGGTCCTAAAAGTTATAACACTGCCACGCCCACTACCCTCGTGCTCGTCATAACGGTCCACCAAGGTTCCCATTCTGTAATCCCAAATCTGTACCGCCCCATTGTGAAGTGAAGAAAGCAGCCAAGGACGCTTTGGATGAAACGCCACCCCCTTAACTCGGTTGCTTTTCGACTCGAATTTGACAAGCATATTGCCGCGAGTTAAGAATTATCGAATTTACATTAGTGCAAGCCAAGCATATGTGGGGCCAGGGTGAGTTTAAGGAATGATCGGAAGACGATATTTAATAAAATCAACTCTTGATGGCTGTACGTAGGGTACTGTACCACCCCGTAAAACATGGCTAAATGGTGCGTAGTGTAAAAAGCCAGGTGAGGAGCAGTAAAAAGCAGTGAGAAGCATTGAGAAGCGGTGAGAAGCAGTAAAAAGCAGTGAGAAGCATTGAGAAGCGGTGAGAAACGGTGAGAAAACCCTCTAACCGCTCACCGCTCACTGTTCACTGCTCACTGTTCACAGCTAATCTTGGTCTCTTGGGATAGCATGGGTGAAAATCCCCACTGTCCTCAAACAATTAATCCACCATGTTACACTCTGGCTCTCACAATGGCTAATTTATTTCGGCTGACGTGGTGGTACGCACGTGGTCAGCGGTACAATGTTGTATCCTTTTTCGGTTAGAAATTCAACAATCTTTTCAACGCTGGCGACGGAATTTGGCATAGTGTCGCGCTGTCTTAGAATAAAAGAGTTCACTTTGGGATCGCTATTAAGTAGACCTTTGGATAGCGAGTTCCAGATAGAGTCCATCTTGTTGCTTTCGTCACGGATTTCCGTCTTTGGCTTTGTCACTGTGAGTCCAAGTTGCTGTTCAATGGTTCTGCGTAGCTGAAGAGGGATATGCTTCTTGCTTCCGAATCGAATATATCTCGGCTGTGTTCCTGTAATGGAAGTGATCCAGTTGGATGCAATTGTAATTTGCTGAATAATACCAGAGGTAAACACGGGATCGTCTTCCGGGAACTCGTCCATGGCCGCCCAGACCGGAGACTCTGGTATAAAAATTCCAATAGTGTGTCCCTCATTATGAGCTCTCCGAACATATTCAGTGAGGGTTAGATTGCGGAAGAGATCCGTGGTGACATGAAAAGTAGCCGGTATCTTTCTCTCCAACAAAATGTCCAAGAGTTTGCCAGTAAATGGACCAGGACCGAAATCAAATGTCAATGCTACATCCCCGCTCTCCTTGCAAGTACTTTGAATTGCTCCAAATACAGCCGAGATTCCGAGAATTACAAGAAAGACTCTGCAGATAAGAGCTCTATTTGTCTTTTTCATGGTAATTGGGTGGAGATTACTGTACATGATATAAAAACAAATTCTGCCACCATGACAACCACCAAGTGTAGTGTGTGGTGTATGATGTATGATGTATGATATGTGGTATATGGTATATGATGTGTGGTGCATGATGTACGATGAATGATGGTTGGTGTGTGATCCGTAATCCGTACCCTGCGACATACAGCCCATAGTGCACATCACACATCACACATCACACACCACACACCTCATACCTCACAACAACTTAATAACGCGTCAGTATTGGCCCCTTTATTGGAATTCCCGGTTCACTAAACATCCAACTATTTCGAGCGTTTAGCCAAACTGCTGATGAGATTGCTATATTCGTTAGAGTCAACTCCTGTGGGACGTGAGGAAGTTGTTCCCGTTCCCGTACCCGTGCCTGTTCCACTTCCGGATCCAGTACCCGACACACCACCCGATCCGCTACGAGCCATACGCGGACCACCGGGCATAACTGTGGTGGGCTCGTTTTCAGATCCAGATGATGTTGTAGTTGTCATGCCTCCCATTCCACGAATAGCCCGAGAAAATGCTCCTCCACCCACAGTTGATCCTTCAGCGTAGGCAGTCGTTGGGCCACCTTGAGCGGTGGTACTGCCGAAATCGACAATACGGCGTCCTTGGTCCTTGTCTGCACTGGCTTGGGCCAGCTTGCGCTCACCCTTCTTGGTCTTGTACACAAGATAAAGTTTGGGTGCGAAAAGGGCACCCAGTGTGAAGAACATGGAAACTAGAATTGCAATTGTTCTGATGATAAATTGACGGCTGTTACTACTGGAACTGTCACCAGCAGTATAGTACAAAGGTAGCAGAATGATCGTCACAAGCAGATAGATGTACACAGTGTAGGCAATGTACCTGGACTCGTTAAAGGCAGAGTCGACGTTTCTTGTCAGATATGCAATGATTACAGCTGCCAGTACAAGTAAAAAGTTGACACCAAGCAACCAGATGGTACCACCAGTCTGGACAAAGGAGCTCGGAACTTGGCATTTGACAATCTTCAGCAAGCTGTCCGAGGTACTCTGAATAACAACGGGTGTGGGGAGGCCCGTGGTAAACGTGTACAAGCACAAGAGGATAATCTCGAGAAGAATAATGGCGGCAGTAAATTTGAGCAAGTCGACGTCTCGAATAACAAGCGAAGTGACACGGGCATTGTTGAAAATTTTAAAGATGCGATACGTCTTGGCCAGTAAATTTCCCATGATCAGACCAAACCCAATAGCCAACAGCCAAATCTTGACAATGCAGGTCCAAGTGGACTGAGAAACGTCCCAAAAAATCTGCGAACAAATACAGAGGATAATCCCAAACAACATGAGCTGCGAGAAAAAGGGACTAGTCTTCTTAATCACCTTTTCGTTCCTGTTCACATAAAAGTAAATAGACAGCGAGAATGAAATGAGCAGCCCAATGACAATAAATACGAGAGCTACGATTCCTAGAGTTTCACTAAACGTAATCTCCGAGGGAATAATGGCTGAAATGGGAATTTCGCCATTTTTAAAGTAAAAATTGGAGCTGTCAATCGTCGCGTTCAGTGCTTCAAAGGCATCATCGATTCTGAGCTGAGCAAACGAACTGCCAATGGTTAAATTTGTTGTTGGAGTATCATTCCCGATTAGCACCAGGAATCCGTCGCTTCGTCGCTGGAATATTTCATACGCAATCGCTAAACAGTGAGACAAAACAGTCAATGGTACTGGTGGGATCGTTTCCGTTAAATGCGACAATGCCCGTGAGGCCTTCAAACTCTGAGACTGACACGATTTTTTGAAGATCGCTCGTAGTCAGCTCTTCCAGGCCACAAACGTCCTCTCCCAGAGTTTCAGATAGACTGGTGCAGTTATTATTCAGCTGGTCAAACGCATTGTAAACGGCAAAGACGGCATCGTAGATATAGTTCACCTTGTGGGTGTAGTTTAGCATTCCTAGCTGATCTTCCTCGTTGCAGCGACATTTAAGATCTGGATAGGCGGATCGATCTTGAATTCTCTTTGGACATAGGTCAATGCCCGTGTCGTTGGATAGAATGCATCTTAAACTTGCTTCCCAATAATCAACAACAAACGGAACAACTTCATCTTCGGGCCGAATCTCGGACACACATTCAAGGAACGCCGATTGATCTCCTCTTTTTGGCAAGACACTAATGGCTCCTTCCAAATAGGATACGTCAAACATTCCTCTAGAGAATGCTTGTACGTCTTGGACATCCCCCCAGGAATCAGGAGCGACAAAGGTTATATCTGGGAGCAAAGAACTATTGTAAAAAGCACCAATGACGTCGGCAGCTTGCGCCTCGGGCATCCATAGCAGAACCACGGATGCTTGACTGTCAGAGAGGCAGTTGATGGTGCTCTGGATACCGGTAATCTGGCCAGGAGGGAGGACACGACCGCATGTCACAAGAATGTTCTTCTCGATGGCAACGCTGGTAAACTGTCGCTGTCCGCTGAGTCCATAAGTGTCTCCCGAGTACACAGGACACACCAAAGTCCAGTTAAAGTAGATCATTACGTCGCCAATGGCTTGGGCCGCGCTGGCATCGGATGGGATAGTGCGGAAATATGATCCATAGACAGCTTCATTAGACAAAACGTCCGCAGTGGTGGAACCTGACAGCACAGTATAGTTGAATCCGGCAAACAGCGAGGCAACCGCAGCGCCAGAATCAGAGCCAGAGGGCCCAACGGTAACCGGGACACCACCGGTGAGCAGATTTACAGCTGCTCTCATGGCCACAGGCGCGCTGGCTTGATCGTTGAAAATGTTGTAGTAAAACGTAGTGTTTGGACCACGGACAGCAGCAATCTTGTTAATGTCGCTGATTGCGCATTGCATTGCCAAGGCATCTTCGTAGCCGGAAAAGGTTGGGTTTCCCTTAGAGTCAGAAAGACTGACTATCCCCCCATAAACAAATGTCTCTGGAGCAGCATCAAATGTAGCCGGCGGGACAGCGCCCTGTTGACTATCAAACACGTTTTGGTAGTCGGGATCAATGTCATAGTCCAGCTTCTTGGTTGTCGTTTGGCAATCCACTGGGCACGCCCAGACAAACAGCACGAATACTACAACTAGATATTGTAGCATCAGGGCATTGGGAGGAATCCCAAAGTTCAATGTGGCATATTTCCCCTTTATGGTTATCGTACCTGCCTAATAGGGAAAAATCGTTCCTCGATTCAAGTGTTCGTTTATTCCATTAGTGATTAGAAAGCAGTGACTAGTGATTCTCGACTAGCGATGGAGCGTCCCCTTTTACAGTGGCTATTGCTCTTTTGTTTCATCTTCCTGGTTGCGGCCACTGGTAAGGAACAGCCAATTCCAGAAGAGCTGGATGATGACTACCTTAATGACCTGACCATTCCCGCAAACAAAGTTTTGGATAGCCAGATGGACAATCAAGTCGGTTTTTGGCAAAAAATATTCAATGTATTTTGGGGAGAGCAAGTGAAACAGTCGCCCCCTACAATTGCGCAGGTTCTTGAGAGCGCATGGGATGCACTTCCTATTGCTCCTCCAGGCCAAGGCCTTCCGCCCAGTGTAATCCAGCCCGTTGAGTCAGGAGGCCAAGGACTACCACCATCCGTGACTGGAACGGTTACAGTGCGCGACATTGACGATCTTGACGCGCTATTGGGTGGGGGATCCAACCCAGGTGCTGCTCAGCCCGGTTTTGGTCTACCGGGAGCTGTTCCACCTGGTTTTGTTCCATCGGGAGCTGTTCCGCCTGGTTTTGTTCCCCCAGGTGCTGTTCCGTCTGGTCTTGTTCCCCCCGGTGCTGCTCCGTCTGGTTTTGGTCCAACAGGCGTAGTTCCCCCAGGCGCCGCCCCAACAGGCGTAGTTCCCCCAGGCGCCGCCCCAACAGGCGTAGTTCCTCCAGGCGCTGCACCATCAGGTGCCGTTCCTCCAGGCGCCGCCCCATCGGGTGCTGTTCCACCAGATGCCGGATCCAACGCTGCAACTGGGTCTAATGTTGCAACTGGGTCGAACACCGCAACTGGGTCCAACACTGGATCCAATACTGGATCCAATACTGGATCAAATACTGGATCAAATACTGGGTCCAACACCGCAACTGGATCGGCGAATAATACTACAGGTAATTCTGGTTCCGGGGGATCGGGAGAGGTTACTACGATCAATTTGGCAGAAGAGACCAATTCTACCGTGACTGTTGGTAACTTTGAAGCACCCTCCTCTTCGTTGACTCCATCGCCAGAGGCCACCAATTTTGTTGCCGAGGATGTTGCCTTTGAGTCTCTCGAGATTGAAGCAAACGCAACGAGTTATCAGTTGGGGGCTCTATTGCCCGTGACCAAAGATGGTAAACCTTGGCTCGCAGGTGTCCAATATGTCGAGGCCTTTAAGTGCCAATTGAATATTCTCAACAGTAATTCCCGAGTCTTGCCTAGATCCTTCATGACCTATCGAATTCAAAATACTGATTTCTTTGTCAGCTCCGCAACACAGCAAGCATTCCTTTTGCAGCAATCCAACGTCTTTATGACAGTCGGGCCATTTGTCAACGATCAAATCCCTGCTGTTGGATACCTCAATGGACCAGAAATGTTGTCATTTACGTCCTTCGGCGCCTCCTCCGTAAGCTTGTCAAACAAGACTACATATCCGTCCTTCTTTCGAACAATCCCACCTGACAATTTTCAGGCCCGCGCAATGGCAGAGGTAATGAGATTGTTTGGCTGGAGCTTTGTCGCCGCCCTCTTCACAACCGACTCTTACGGAACATCAGGACGAACTGCTCTGCTATCCCAAACTGGACGTCAGCGCATCAAAGTAACATGCGCCAACAGCATCAATCCTGGCTCAATCAGTGGATTGTCCAGTTTTGCTGATTGTGTGGCCGGCAGCGATGCCTCGGTTGTAGTATTATGGAGTATGTATCTGGGAAAAGGTCTCATTATTTAGTGGACGAAGTCAATGCTGCCAATGCATTGTCATTCTTGTACAGAAACGTTACCAACACCAGACTCACATTCATTGCTTCAGATCGATGGGCGATCCTAAAGGAGCCAGGAACATTCAACCACACCATTGCTAGAACTGGATCTACCTTTCCCCTCTCCTTTGTCGAAGGAACGATTGGAATTATCCCACAGATTGGCCAGCTGGGACAATTCCGAGCATGCATGACTCAAGTCGATCCATCCACTGCACCATACCCCGAATTCCAGGACATTTGGGAGAGTGAGTTCCGCTGCCGATTCAATGCATCCGACACCATTCCCCCATGTCCCGAAGAGATTGATGAACGTACAGAGGAATGTCGCTGCACAGGCAATGAAGACTTTTCCACTCTCCCAGTTGACGTAAGAACCCAGCTGTACCTTTTAATCTGCTAGCCTCAAGTTAATTACGTCCAGGATGCCGTTGGTATCATGTACAACGCCCTAGATTCACTATTCAACCCCACCCGCTGTGCCAAACTCAAAGTTCCCTCCCTGTGCAACTTGGAGACATTTACACCTGCTGAATACGTTAAAGCCCTGTCTCTTGTTTCAATGAACGGGCTTACCGGTCCGGTTCAGTTTAATGTCACCCAGCCGGATCGTCGTCGCTCCAACTTTGACATTTACCAGTACCGCTCCAATGCCGCCACGGAGCAGATTGGCTTTTGGAACATTACCGGCCCCTTTATCGCCAACGATCTCCTCCAGTTCAAGACGGGATCTGTCTATCCAGTCTCCGTTCTGGTTCCTGAAAACACGCAATTCGGCAATGGCTTCTGGCCAACCATAGTGGCTATTATGGCAGGGCTTGCCATATTTGCTGCATTGGCGATTCTCATCTTTTTCACCGCCTTTGCAAGGAGTCGTGTGGTGCGTCGAACCAATCTCCTCTGGCTATGGTTAATGTTCGGGGGTGTCATTTTAATTCTGTTGTCCCTAATCATGTGGACACTGGTACAGACTGATTTCATCTGCATTTTCAAGTCTATCCTTGGAATGATCGGTATGGGTCTAATCACTGCGTAAAACACTCGCCATAATTTGACACGTTTAGATGCATTGTTGTCAAGGTTCAGCGCATCTTCCGTGTGCTGATAAACACGGGAGGAGTTTCAATGGTTATGCACAATGGAGAGCTACTGCTGGTAGTTTTCTTGGTGATGCTCCCCTCATTGATCTGCCTGGTATTATACCTTGGCGCTGATGGAGGACTACCCGATGCTGTCATTGCTCAGAGTACCGTCGATAACACCTATGTCTTTATTGCCTGTGCCACCTCTACCACTGCAAGTTACAGCTGGCCTACATACATCTTTGTTGGCTACAATCTTCTTTTACTGCTAATCTGTGCAATTCTCTTTCTGCTGGCACGAAATCTTCAAACCGCCTATGACGAAGCCGAGTTTCTGTTCCTTTGTGTACGCTTTACATGATTATTTAATTCTGTTTTAGACATTGGATTTCATCATTCTCTCCGCCATGCTGGTGCCCCTCTACTACACTGTGGGCGACCGCCGAGGAAGTGTGTTACAGACCTTCCTACTCCGATCCCTTGCCGTGCTCTTTGCCATGATCCTGACCATTGCTCTGGTCACATATCCAAAGATGAATGCTCTTGTTGCCAAAATTAAATCAAAGCGGGGCCGAGAAGACCAATCACTGGCCAGCTCAGTTGGACCCGGACCCAGATATGCCGAGGTGCCAACCACCGACGACTCTGGCTCTGAAAGTGACTTTACCAGCACGAGCAGCACAGGAAAGCCTCGATTCATTTCGCAAACATACACGCACAAGTCTGTCGGAAGCACTGGTGGATCCAACACTGAAGGAACCACAGGTGCTGGAACCAGCACTAAGGGATCGTCGGGACCAGTGTTTAAATCCAGTGCATCACAATCCCCTACTTGGTCTTCCAACCAATAAAGAATAAATTATTGTGGGCTAGTCGATAAAAGTCGAAATGTATATATCTCTGTGTGAGCATCTATCTAGGAATCAAAGGTCTTCAGTAATGCGTGTATAAACACCACCATAATGCGCGTATAAACATCACAATAACCACCCATTAGAACCATACATAAACACAAATATTTCTCTTTAAATATGCTCGTTCGTCAGCTTTCGATAAGAGCATTGACTGAGCCCGTACCGCTTAGGCCACTTATTCAATGGGGCAATGTGGTCGAGTTTACGGAATTTGGTGGCAATGTAGTGCTTGGACTGGTGACCTCGACAGAAAAATCACAGGATCCCTTGAGCAACCCAATCGAAGTTCTCAAGAGCAATGGGCACTTTAAAAGTGTAGAGGCCAATTTTCTTCGCTTCACTTCAAAGCTTCTCAGTGAGAAACCCGCAGAAGGAATTGACAGATTCACCGCTGTACGAGTGTTAAAGAAATTTGAAGACAAGTCTAGAAGTATTTTGAGTGAGCAATATAGGTCTTTAGAGGATGCTGTGGCCAAGCAAGCCTCTTCCGCTATTCAAAAGCCCCTTGGCGAAGCAAGTCTGTTTTACGAATCGGATTTGGCAGTTTCGGTTTTTGGAAATGCTCCAAAGCCCGAGGAACTCTACGCCACTCATTTGTATCTCCACTCGTACACTGAAAAGTTTGGTCGCGATTCCATGTATCGACCTCAGTGTCCTGCACATGGAAATGCTCAGAGTAGTGCATATGCTGCCGGGCCGTATTTCTTGAGATGCCGCAATGACATGAAACTTTTAAATGACATGAAACAGCTTGTAAATGACGCTCTGGATCTTGAACTTCGAAAGACTGATTGGAAAAAGAATACCAACATTATTTACAGGTTCCGCAGAGCATTGCAGTCGGCCAAACCCAAAACCACCGATGGCGTGTTGACACAACCAGAATTTGAACCAATTTTAAATCTAATAGACAAAGCAGTCATATGTGGGTGGCACGACTCTGCCTGGAATCCGTTCTTTCAGTTTGCAAGTAATGTGCTCCAAGGCATTGAACCCCTCGTCAATCTAGCAGACTTGACATCATTTTACAGAAAATACAACCTTGAGGGCCGCCTGCTAGAAATTGACGTCCCCAAACACCAAAGTGGACTCGGGTTTAGCGCCGCCACCACGTCATTTGATGATGTAGCTTCCTTTCCCGGAATTGACACTGAAGAGTCTTCAGTCTTTTCTGGGAGGACGCAGTTTGACAATCTTGCCATTGCCATAGACTCTGAGAGTACAATTGAAGTGGATGATGCAATTTCCATCCAGACTGTTGGTGACCAGGTGTGGCTGCACGTGCACGTAGCGGATCCCGCCCGTGTAATCTCATGCGATTCAGTCGTTGATCTACAAGCCCGCAGTCTATCGAGTACGCTGTATTTACCTCAGAATAGCTACTTTATGTTGCCACTCGAGATTGGCATGAAAGCCAGTCTTGATCCAAAGAAAAAATACAATGGAACCATTACATTTTCTGCAAGATTGGGGTCGGATGGAGATATTGCAGATTACCGTGTGAGTCAAGGCGTTGTTACCCATCTCCGGCGGATCACACCGGACCAGTGCAACGAGCTTCTTCAAAGCGACACTCTAGAGGGCACGGTGCTAAAAAATATTTCTTCCCTAATCAGTGGTCATTTACGTTACCGCGAAAAACAGGGCATTGTCAATTGTAATATTCCAAGTAGCAAAGTCACCGTCTGGAATCAAGGTCCCATGGGCCCTACGTTGCAAGTCACTCTTGATGATCGCCAAGACGATTGGAGTAGCACTCTTGTCACAGAATGCATGGTTATTGCCGGCAGAGTGGCAGCTTTGTTTGCGCAAGACAGAAAACTCTCTGTTCCATTCCGCTACCATTTGGATCCAAGCGAAGAGGGAGGTGAAGAGTTTCTTCGTCTTTTAGATATTGTCAGAGAAAACGGCAGTGAGGCCTCCTTGTATGATCGACTAAAATTGGCGAGTTTTTTCAAGGCATCCGCAGTTGATATCCATCCTCGACCACATTGGGGACTTGGACTTGCATCATATGTCAAGGCTACGAGTCCGCTACGGCGCTATTTTGATCTTCTCCTTCATCATCAAATCTCATTGTCACTAGATGCAAATACTCAACCAAAGTCTGCCGAATATATAGAAGCAATAATTCCAACAGTGTATCGCCATGAACAATATCTGAAAAAGCTGGAACGCTCATCAAGACGATTCTGGACCATTCGCTACATAGAACAACTCTTGTGCGGACAATCCAATGAATGGATGCCTCTCAAGGTGACAGTCGTTCCCGTTGAGAGAAGCCCACAAACCGGAAAACTGCACGTCTTTATCAAAGATTTTGCGTTACGTCAATACGGTGATATTCCTGGCTCGTCGCAGCTAATATTGGGCGAGCCCGTAGAGTTAGACCTAATCGCTGCTGATCCCATCAGACAGACGGTTATACTACGCATGCCATAGACCATATATGACTGTCGCGTAGTGGGGATAAATAGTATGGACTGTCAGGCGGGAAAGGGGGGGTTTGTCCACTGCTAATCCTATAATAGTATGGATACACATCTCAGTCCTCAAATACCCGGTAACTAGGTCTTTTCCAAACTAATCAACCCTCTACGTCATATAGCCAACAAATCAATCCTTTACTTCACATGACGTGGTGATTCCTCAACTTGCACTTTTATCGCACACGCTAAACGAGGGCTGTTAGGGCAAATTGTTTCGTTTAATCATGCTCTAAGTAGATAGTATTATAACGTATTAACCCTCTCTAACAAGTTCTTTCAAAAGTAACTAACCAACGATCAAATAGCCGACACTGTTGGAATATGACAGAGACAATTTCAATTCCGTCCACTTTGGGGAGCACTGACAGTAGTTGGTCCTTTGTAGACCGACTTTCATCTTCATTAATTTCCATGGGGTACCAGTAGACTAGGCGACCGCCAATCCGTAGGAATTTGAGCGCAAATTGGTGCAAGTCTTGGGCAAGATCGACCATTTCGTATGGAATGGTTTTGGGGTATCTCTCAGCCGTCTCCTCGGCGCTCAGGCGGCAACTGTAGGACGGAGGCGATTCGTACTTGCAGCCAATCTTTTTTGCGCCCGCGCGTACTCCATACGGGGGATCGGTAAGAATGGCGTCCACAAGAAACCCGTCACGCCATGGGTGCTGAAGAATGTCAAAAACGCATCCTCCAATAAAGCGATTTTCGACATTATACTGCCGCATGTTTGATTGTATGGAACGGCCATCTGAGCCACGCATCTGTCGTCCATCAATATCCGAGCCGATGGGAAATCCGCCAAAGAATGCACTTGTGCAAAGCAGTGAGCCAGTGCCCACAAAGGGATCGTACACCAAATTACCACTGGAAACGCATGCAAGATTGCACATGACGAGTGACAACTCAGAATCCATAGAAGTGGTTCCCAAATAGCCTCGCTTCTTCAAATTAAAACGGTCAATCAAGTCTCGACTTCCCGGTCCAATCAGCCGTCCCAAATAGTTTCTACCGGCAACTGCGTCACAGTGGATTGAAAAGGTAACCTTTGCATCAGTCATGGACACCGGCCCGAGTAGCGGCATAAAAGAAAATTTGTTAATCAGAGCAACCTGCTCTTCCAGACATATCTTGCGCATATAATCATCAACAACAAAACGGAATGCAAATGTCTTGTAGGGCTCATAGTATTCAGTGGGCAGAGTACGTGTGCAAGCGACCAGAGAATCCACCGAGTCCCCTTCGGCTAGCAACTCTACAATTTCCCTTATGAGAATAGCTCGACTAAGCACCCTTCTAACCTCCTCATCGTTCTCAAAGTGGGCCACCCAAAATGGAGACTACAGTCAGTGTAACACTCTTCAAGTACCTCTACTGAATAGCCTGGTGCGTCCTTTTCGGGAAACGCTACGCCTACTGTGAGACAAATGGCCCGTAGTTCGTCCAGACGAAAGTCTTCCCTAATTTGGGCAAAACGCACCAAATATCTCCCCATAGCCCATGCCAACGGACCAGTGCAATAAATACTATGCTTTATCTATCAAATCTCTTGCTTTCCTACAAACATATGCTAGTCCTGCATCTTCCACATCCAAAGACTCTAGATGGTTCAGCATTTGCAAACAAAGTTCCCTCCTCCCTGCCTTCGCGGCACACATTAGCACCGCTTCAAAAGTCTCCCTCCGGATCCCCGTTGCACACTTTATGTGCTCATGACCCAGCTCACAAGCTTCGTCGTACTTTCCTGTATAATACAAATGATCGAGACGTGCCTTGAACACGCTGGAGGGGTCGTCTTGTTCCTCGAGATACCACTGCGGAAATACAGTCTTTGGTACATAGTCTGGTAAAACAAAAACATTCACTCCATCCTCTTCAGGAAAAAAGTCGTCGGCAAACTGGAAAATGCCGTGAATCTCCTGCACCGACATTACCGCTGCCCCTGCAGGAAAAAGTGTATCTCGTTGATTAAAAGTCTTTGATCTTTAGGTATGATATACTCTCCCACAGCTAGGATCCCGTGCTTATTCAATGTTACAAATCGTGGTTTAGCGTTTGTGGTGCAGCGCTTGTGGTATAACGCTTGTGGTGCAGCTCTTGTGGTGTAGCGCTTGTGTTGTAGCGCTCGACTTGATCACCCGACTCTACTACTCAGTTTGATCACTCGACTTTACCACTCAATTTGATCACTCGAGTTTACTATTCAATTTGGTCACTCGGATTTACCACACAATTTGATCACCCGACTTTAGCCCCCAGCTTTAACACTCAACTTGATCATCTGATTTTATTCAAGAACAAGGGACGCACTCGGACAAAGCCCAAGTTCCATAAACGTCTTTTCAGCATCTGCTACAATATCAATATACGTTCTTGGGAACGGGATGATCAACTTGTTTGCGGGCGTCAATGGCATCGTCTCTGACAACTTGTCCAACAGAGCCGCAAGTTTGTCAGACGACTTGAACACGGCCTTGACATGGTCGCCTCCAGTCAGTTTAACTTGGATCCTCACGCTGTCCGAGTCTTGTGAGACGAGCTTAAGAGGCTCTTCGAGTTTGAGGGGCTCTTCAGACTTGATAGGCTTCTCTTCGGCTGCAGCCTTTCGGAGACGCTTCTCTTCCTCCATCTCTGCTCTAATTTTTGCTCTAATCTGCTTTTCCTCCTCCCGATCCTTCCGTAATTGTTCGGCCGCCTTGACCATTTCCTTTTCCTGCATTTCTCGTCTCGCCATTGCCGCATTATGACCAGATTTGCGACGCAGTAGCTCTGCCTCTCGCCTTTCCTCCTCTCCCTTCAGCTTGTCCAGCTTTCGCTTATCCTCAAGGCGTGCGCGGAGTTCAGCGAGCCGGGCCGTCTTTTCCTCTGCCGTCAATTCCGGACGTGATTCTGTGGATTCGCTGAAATCTTGATGCCCAGTCTTTGCAGCATGGAATTGTGCAATAGCCACCGAGGAGAACGTTTTATCACAATCGTTGCATTTCAGTGACTTTGGTTCGTCATCCTCAGGGTCATCCCCCTTGGAGTCGCCTCCTTTAGAGTCGCCTCTTTTGGGATTACCTTCTTCGGAACCGCCCTTCTCACATCCGCCCTCTTCAGAGTCTTGATTCTCGGCAAGCCAATCTAGAGCAGGCTGAATGCCACTATTACCAGTAGCCTTCAAGGCCTTTTTCCTAGCACTATAACTATCCCACCAGTTGCAATTACACTTTCTCTAGACAAAAACCATATTCTAGCAAAGTCTCCTCGTCCGTCATAATAATCAAACGTCTTTACTATCAATCTTACAAAAACAGTTTACTTAAAATCCCGACTGGGAGGTGCTCTTCCAATGAGCATCAGTCTTATGATCGGCCACATTTGGCTTTAGCTCGTACGTGGCATGGACAGCGCCTATCCTGACTTGGGAAAAGTCGCCATAGACGCCAATAAACGAAATGTGGGTCTCTGGTGCTCCAAAGTTGCCCGGAATAAATAATGTAAGGTGGTTTACGTTGGAAAATTTGAAAATCCTAAATAGTCAAGCTTTGCCCCGATTTGGTAACTTTGTGGGATACTGAATGGGCTCTAATGTTTGCTCATCCGGGTGGACAAGATCCCATTCCTGGGCAACCGGTTTTCCTTCAATTGAAGAAAAGTCTAAATCCGGCATGTTCACATATCTAAGCTTGTGAGCACAGGGCTGCAACATTACGCCTTGACCTTGCTAGGGCTGGACACGGTGCCATCCGAGTGTATCGAAAGTGACTTGATTTTTACCGTTCCAGTAAATCTAGAAACATTAAAACCCCATTCTACCATACTGTATCTTGATGATCATTTGCGAGTCGGTATCACTTTTAAGAATGTTGCCACACACCCCACCACTACCGCCGTCGTCGCCGCTAGCGGCAAACTTTGCTCGGAGAACATTCTCCAGAGTAGTGGGACGTTTTGCATTGACTGTTAACGATTGTCTCCAATCTACAAATTGATGCAGAGACTTTGCCGAGGCAGCATCTGGATCAACGGCGTGCTCATGCTCGGCACCACCTCCACAACGACAGCCCATAAGAAACGACAAAATGCATTTCGTTTGCGGTTTGTCCATCTTTGGTTATACGAAGGTCTCGGTAGAAGATGGCGTTATGGGTGGTAATCAGTGATGCTGACCAACCGCTACCACCATAACCGGTGGTCTCTGGAACAGAATCGGGTTATCCCCGACCCAGAGCGACCCAGGCGCAGCACCTACTTGATCAGCGTGCTCCTTTTCGGGGCCATTTCTCTTCTAATTGGGGGGATAATATATCTTGCGGTTGAGAGACGTCTTTTTTTCGATTCAAGCGAGTTTGAGACACTTTTGGATGCGGCGGATGGCGCCATCATGGTCAATGACCACCGCGAGCACGAAGCCCACGGAGTGCTTCTCCCCGTTGATGCACCCAAGGATCTGGTACGCAATGAAAAGACAAACTATGCATACGTAACCTTGCTCTGCGACAATTCAGGACTCGCCAATGCACGCGTGCTCACCTATGCGTTGAAGCGAGCCAAGGCCCAATTTCCGCTAATCATTATGACTTTGCCCTTTGCAACCGAGGGATTGGACGATTTGGTTTCATTGGGGGCTACAATTGAAAAATTGTCCATGATTCCCACTCCATTTAAGAGGAGTAATGGGAAACGGCCGTCATTCCAGCGATTATGCAAGTATTCCAAGATTCATGCTTGGTCGCTTACGAAATATTCCAAGCTCGTATTCCTCGATCCCAGTCTGCTCGTTGTACAAAACTTTGATGAAGTGTTCCAGTATCCCGAATTCTCGGCGGTAAAGGTGGTTGGAGACGAATTTAATACGGGCATGTTTGTGCTCGAGCCCTCGGCCAGGACATATCAGGAAATGCTGAATGTTTACAAACTAGCTCCTCCCAATTTTCTCGGGGAGCAAGGCTTTCTCAACTGGTTCTTTCACAATCGGACCACAAATGTCATCTCTGCTCGTTACAATACCGTCTTGAGGCAAAAAGTACACTCCCTATACATTGCTAATCTACTCAGGACTATGCAGTCTGGCCAATGCTCCGTAGAAATGCCAAAGTGTTCCACTTTGTACCGCACACCTCGCCCTGGAATTTCCACACACGCGCTCACCCCGAATGGGAGCTCAACTTTGAGCCGATCATCTTTTACTACTGGCACCAGATGCACCTCCAAGCCCTACAGGCCGTCCACCGGGAAGAATTCAGTCCATACGTCAACTGGCCCAATCTTCGTCGTGCCATTGACATTTGCGCTCCGCAATCCACCTCTTATACACCGAAAAAGTTTATCATTCAGAACAAGTTTAGCGTGCTCATCGGCACCTGGGACCGTGTGGCACTGCTGCGGAAGCTGATCCTGCATTATCAAAAGAGCAGATTGGTGCACAAGATTTACGTGACCTGGCACAATCCGGGTGTTCGGCCACCTGAAGAGTTTCTCAAGACGGTTCGCAAGAAACCGCCAGTGGAGATATTGCCCCAAAAGTACGATTCGCTTAACAATCGGTTCAATCCGATTCCAAATTTGGAAACCAAGGCATTGCTGGTCTGTGACGACGATGTCCGTGTGAACATTACCGACATTGAATATGCATTTGACGTCTGGAAGGGCCGACAAAACTCGCTCGTTGGAGTCTTTCCTCGCTTCCACTCTTACAACTCTAACAATAACACTTATAACTACGAGATCCGCTCGCCTGACCGTCCCCGTATCTACTCTATCATGCTCACAAAGTTCATGTTCATCAATGCCGAGTTTCTCTACATTTACACCTGCCTCCTCCCCCTAAAGATCCACAAATACATTGACGACAATATGAATTGCGAAGACATTGCCATGAATATGCTGGTCAGCGGAATGACGGGGTCCAAGCCGTCGGCAGTGCTGCTGCATGTGGACGATTTTGGGACCACATCGGGTATTTCTATAAAGGGCGGCCATTTAACCAGTCGATCCCAGTGCATGACGGATTTGGTCCGTCTATTTGGAAGGGACACGCTGCTTTACAACCGAGAAGTGTTCCTACCCTTCCGGAAGAAAAAGGCAGCTTAGACACCAATTAGTAAACCGGTAAACTATATTGGGAAACTGGCAAACCACCACATCGATAAAGCCTATTTCGGTTGCCATAGTGGCACGAGTTTAATTCGTCCATTTCGGGAGACTCTTTTATTTGTAGCTTTATTCCCTGCTACAGCTCCATAAATAGAAGACCGCGTCCTGGGGAGTCGTAGTCACTACACAAATGAAAGCGCTAATTCTGGTTGGAGGTATGTGGGACTGGTGAGAGTGGTTGATTGTAGGTTTTGGAACACGCTTGCGTCCATTGACCCTGACATTGCCCAAGCCCCTCGTGCCCTTTGCTAACAAGCCGATGATTATGCATCAAATTGAGAGTCTTGCCAAGGCGGGCGTGACAGATGTAGTGCTGGCAGTCAACTACCGTCCCGAGATTATGCAGGCCACCATGAAGGAGTATGAGGAGAAGCTCGGACTTTCCATCCACTTTTCAGTGGAAAGCGAGCCGTTGGGTACTGCAGGCCCGCTGGCGCTCGCAAAAGAAATCCTCGGAAAGGACGAGGAGCCCTTCTTTGTCCTCAACAGCGACATTATCTGTGATTTCCCCTTTGAGGAAATGGTTGCATTTCACAAAAAACATGGTGCCGAGGGAACCATTCTGGTGACCAAAGTCGAAGAGCCCAGCAAGTATGGAGTCATTGTGACTGCAGCAGGCACTACTCAGATTGAGAGCTTTGTTGAGAAGCCAAAGGAATTTGTTGGCGATCGCATCAATGCCGGTATTTACATTTTCAATCCCAAGATTCTGGACCGAATCCAACCCAAACCCACCTCCATTGAGAAAGAAGTCTTCCCCGACATGGCCAAGGATGGCGAGCTCCATTCGATGGACTTGAAGGGATACTGGATGGACGTTGGCCAGCCCAAGGACTATCTCATCGGTCTCGGCCTGTACCTCGGCTCCCTGGCGGAGAAGAAGCCCCAAAACTTGCACAAGGGCGAGTGTGTCAAGGGAAATGTCCTGGTTGACTCGACTGCCCAAATTGGAAAGGGCTGCCTAATCGGGCCAAATGTAACCGTGGGTGCCAACGTGATCATTGAAGATGGCGCACGCATTAGCAACTCTGCCGTAATGGAAGGTGCTCGCATCAAATCCCATGCATTCGTGTCGTCGACAATTATCGGCTGGCGTGCAACAGTGGGAAGCTGGTCGCGTGTGGAAGGGGGAGCTGTGCTCGGTGATGATGTTGCCGTGGGGGATGAACTTTATGTAAATGGTGCGATTGTCCTGCCTAACAAGACGCTCTCGACCAATATTGCTACTCCCCAGATCATTATGTAAGATCTGTGTAATAAAGCCTTGTCTGTGTGTAGTCGAGAGTAGTTGAGAGTAGTTGAGAATAGTTGGGAATAGTTGGGAATAGTTGGGAGTTGTGGAGAGTAGTTGGGTATTTGGGTATTTGGATGTGGGTAGTTGAGTGCGTGAATATTTAGATTTCAAGTCTTTGAGCATCCAAGATCCTGATTGATCTACGTCAACGTAATCCACACAATAGGATTAACATTGACATGGCCCATATCAGCATTTTACACATTTAATTGTTAATGTTGAGACTTGTCACTACCGCTACCGCTACCGCCACCGCTACTGCTGCTGCTACCATCGCCAATGCTATTGTACAGACTCGTCGATATTCTTCACATCTGAATCCGTATTCGTTGGCTCATCTGAACGACCTACAGAGTCAGTTGGTTACTGCTGTGAATCGATTTGCAGACGAACAAGTGGCACCACGTGCTGCAAAAATTGACGAGACCAACACTTTTCCCCGCGACCTTTGGCCCCAACTCGGGGCCATTGGTCTTCTTGGCATCACGGCACCCGAGTCTGCTGGAGGTCTTGGGATGGGCTATTTTGAACATGTCCTCGCCATGGAAGCCCTCAGTCGCGCCTCTGCTTCAGTTGCTCTGAGTTATGGCGCACACTCTAACCTGTGCGTAAACCAGATTGTCAGAAACGGAAATGAGGAACAGAAGGAGCGCTTCTTGCCAAAGCTGATCAGCGGAGAACATGTGGGCGCTTTGGCCATGAGCGAGGCGGGGGCTGGCAGTGATGTGGTCAGCATGCGGACGAGTGCCACCAAAGAAGGCGATTTCTATGTTTTGAATGGCACCAAAATGTGGATCACCAACGGACCCGATGCTGAAGTCCTCGTAGTCTACGCCAAAACCGATCCCTCTGCCGGTCCAAAGGGAATCTCAGCATTTTTGGTGGAAAAGGGAATGGCCGGCTTTACTACCTCTCAGAAATTGGACAAGCTTGGCATGCGGGGCAGCAATACATGTGAACTCGTCTTTGAAAATTGTCGCGTTCCCAAAGCAAATCTGATGGGAAAGGAGGGCGATGGTGTGTACATTTTGATGAGTGGCCTCGATTACGAGCGGGCCGTGTTGTCAGGTGGTCCCCTGGGAATTATGCAGGCGTGTATGGATGTCGTTTTGCCCTATGTAAACACCCGCGAGCAATTTGGCCGTCCCATTGGTCAGTTCCAGCTCCTCCAAGGTCTCATTGCAGATATGCACACGAGTCTATCCGCCTCCCGTGCCTACGTCTACTCTGTTGCCCGTGCCTGCGATGCCGGAGTGCGCGACTCTAAAGAGTGTGCCGGTGCGATTTTGTTTGCAGCAGAGAATGCAACAAGGGTAGCATTGAGTGCCATTCAATGTTTAGGTGGGAATGGCTACATCAACGAGTATCCCACGGGCAGATTGCTAAGAGATGCAAAATTGTATGAAATTGGTGCTGGCACCAGTGAAATTAGAAGAATGATTATTGGGCGCGAGTACAACAAACTCTTTAGTAGTTAGTGCGCGGGGGTGGTAAATGTGGATAGGGAAGTGTGGGTAAGAGTATGGGAGAGGGTGGAAGAGGGTGAAGAGGGTAAAGAGGGTGGAAGGGGGTGAAAGAGGGGGAACGAGCACATTACATCTACAGCCCCCACACTACGGACACGGAATTCCAATAAAAGATTTTTATTACAAACATTAAGCAGATAATTATTACAAGCATCGCACAAGTATTCGCCACAAACATTATACTAATCAGTGGCATTATCAATGCCTCCGTTGGTGATGGCATAGGTGGCCTCGGCTTCGGGCAGATCAGGGGCATCGTAGATTTTGGCAATCCTCGTCTCGTTCCTTCCCTTCCTCAGTGCTACTCTTGTTGCACTGGCATGTGCAAGTACGTGTCCTCCCACTGGCTTTTTCGGATCCGCTACAAAGGTCATTGTTGCTCCCGGATCTGCCATCATTTGGTTTGTAATAAAGACAGCCACGTTGTACTCTTCAGCAACGCGGATCAGCTTGGCAAGCATTTGATTGAGCCTTTGTTGGCGTTCCCCCAGCTCACCACGACCAGAGTAGTCGGTACGGAAGAGACTGATGATCGAGTCAATGACTAAGAGACGATATTCGCCAGGATGTTCGGCAAACTTGGCCGCAATAAGAGTGATCAGGTCCATTTGATGTTCAGTGTTAAATGCTCTGGCGTAAATTACATTGTCTAGGGCTTCGTCAGGATCCATACCAAATCGGCTGGCAATCTCCTTCAACCTCTCTGGACGACTATAAAATCAATAGCTCCATTAGCCCAGTTACAAAGTCCCTTCCGTGTCGATGAATGCGGCCTTTCCAGTCTGTCCATTTCCGTCGGGCAGTTGGCATGCTATGCACAAAGTCAGACACAACTGAGTTTTCCCGGTGCGAAATTCGCCAAACACTTCGGTAATCGACATGCTTTGAACTCCACCTAGCTTATCAGTCAATCTCCACAACCCTACCGCCCAAGAGACGATCAAAGTCTTCACTGCCAGTGCTTAGCTTAAAGACCACAGCCCTTCTCAACGAAAACTCCAACGCAGAGATGAAGCCGGAATCCTGAATCTTACTCGCCGCCTCCTTAATCTTGTCTACTTTGGCCTCTGACAGCCCTTTGACCTTGAGCAGTGCTCGTTTGGATGTCATATTGACGCCCTTGATGGTGCATATACCAGCAATCTTGAGCTTTTGGATATCAACTGCACTGATGCCATGATTCTGCAACTCTTCTGCAGGCATGATGGTCCCATCGTCTTCAGCGCCGCCAACATAGGCAGATGGATTCGCCTCCATCTCCTCGGGCTCGGTCATCATTGAACGTTCAGAAATGTACGTGTCCATTGTTGGTCATGCAGTCATGCATGGGCGAGTATTTATGTTCCGGCCCCATTACCGCATGAATAATTACTTATGGAAATCATGCTGTAGAGGTAGAA